>BMAV01009743.1:0-18923 GCA_019973955.1 Trichonephila inaurata madagascariensis
GGGAAAAATTAGAAATAATATATGACTCAACGTATATTTAAAAACCACATGGTCCCGAATCCCTCTAACATTCTGCACTGCAAAATAACTGTTAAATCATTTATATTTTCTACTTTTAGCAGTGATTATGAGAAATGTGTAATAAAAATTAATAAAATTATACAAAATATTTCAGTTGGGTAAAACAGAAATAAGGCAAAATGAAACAATTACAAGTAATTTTTTTTTCCTCGGAAATTGTATAAGAAAAATGTGTAATATTGAAATGATTTCACATAATCTTTAAAACTAACAAATATTTGAAATATTTTCATGCTTAATTCGGATTAAAACGTATTATTTTTTGATAATTAGCAATTACCTCACAATATTTTTTAAGGAATACTTTCAAGCACAAAAAGAAAGTAGAAGAATAATTAGTGTATAAGCATTATATTTAGAAAGAATACTTGAATTTTCATGCAAATACGATGCTAAAACATATTTTTTCTTCCAAAATTTTTTTTATAAAAAAATTTATTTTTAATAGAAATAATAAACTTCACTTTCCTCCACACACAGCCTTCTCAGTTGGGCTTAATTTTAAAAGCTACAACACATGAACAAACAATGAATGTTAATATTCAATTAGAACTGGCTTCTGTATTTTCGTAATGATTTTTGAAACAAACAAGAAAAAAAAAGAGGATAGATTTTTATTTATGGCGCAAAAAACACAGATGTACTGAAAGTTGTATCAACGACTATAAGCCAACACTATTAACGAAATAAAACTCACAAAATCTCTTTCCAAGTGCCTATTTAGAGATGAAACCCCATTATTTAAACCTTCGCAATGGACCACAAATTGATACCTCGGACGTGTTCCTCGGCTATAAAGTGACGTCCCTCAAACCATCCGACAGACAATCCTCTTGAAGAACCCCCTCCAAGTACCTAATTCGAACGTAACAACCGCATTTTTACGATTCCGTCTTTTGTCTGCCGACGTCCCCGGCTGTAAAAGGAACAAGGAAAATTAAATCATTAAATTTCATTAAGTTCCGTATCTTTTCCAAGCCTAAAAAGATGTTATTCCCTTTGACAGATTTGGTAATTATTTTGGTACCGGTGTCCTCATAAAAATACCACGGAACGGATATCTTTTAAAAGGACTGTTATTCGGCTTCTTTCCTGAGGGTCCACACAATATTACGTCCGTTCCTGTTTGCATTATGAAAAGCCTCTGATTTATCTGTCCCGTTTTACGAGATAACATGGGCTTGAGGTTATACAAGCCTGGGTTATGAAGTCGTAAAAAGCTCTGGCAAATGTCGCTGTGCCAGGAGACAGTGTAATTGTAGGGTGGGCCGGGTTTGTAAGTGTTATTTTGCTTACGTCGGAAGTAATGCTGGAGATTTTAGGGAAATTTATTGCTGAAGATTTAGTGTTGTAGTACCTTGTCGGGAATGTCACGTTTACGACATGGCTGCAATCCAGCGTGGGACTCATGTCGTAAAAGAATTGACTACCTATCGAAGCTGTCGATCTCGACATGTTTGGAAATAAACCGACTCAGAGATAGAGAAATGAAAGGAGTAATGGATTGGGTTGGGAAATTATATGGTCCTTCTGGTACAAGTGGAACTGCAGTGGTTTCGATCGTTGAAGACGAAAGCACATTTTGTACTCATTCATAATTACTCCTATAAAATAGTTACCATAGTTTATGTTTAAAAATTGTTCTCTGTAGTATTAACCAAAGAGATGGTGATCTATATAAAGAGAACTACTTTATTCTTCAAGGATATATTTTAATATTTCACAGAACTGTTTGAAATAAAATGGCTTCGTTCATAGAAGGACTTAACTTAAGAACAGAAGGACTTAAATGTTATGAACTCTTTTCAAGCGTTTTTTATTCAGCTTTCATTTGCTCTTTTTTGGAACAAATATAATTTTCTAAAAGGGGAGATTTTTAAACGGATTAAAATTAAAATGAAAATTCCCTTTAAAGAATGGTGCAATAAATATGAGAAATAAATAGACAAATAATTAAGATGTTTGAAAATTATGTCATATACTTCTAGTATGAATGGAATTATGTGGGCCCCTTTTGTTATTGAAGTTCAACTTTATTCTGTTTTTTCTTTTTCTTTTTTCATATATGCAGGATTGAAACTAATATTTCAAGACAGTAATGGAAAAAAAAAGCAAGATGGTAAAATTAGAAGGTGTACTTTGTTAGAAGTTTTTTTTCAAAAGATTTTAAAATATTTTTTAAAAACAAATTAATTTTTTTGAATGTGCTATGCTTTTGTGTTATACATACATTCATTTTTAGTTACTTTCGCAAAAAACGTTTTTTTAAATTTTTTGTTTGTATTTTTCCAGGGATTTCAAATTTTGAAATTTCAAAAAAATAAAAAATTCCCTTTTCCTTTAAAACCCCGTTTTTTTGGAAAAAACGGGAAAATTTTTTTTTTTTTCAAAAATGATTTTTGTAAATTAGTCTTAGCCAAACTTTGCTGATTTTACATTAATAAGAAAAAGATTGGGATAAAAATCATTATAGAATTTTCTTTTAATTTGATAATCTTACTTTTTTTAAGTTCTAGAACCTTTTTTTTTACATCTTTCTGTTGCTTACTTATTTTTTTTTTCTGAAAAGAAAATTTTGTGTAGTCAACGTGAATAATAGTAGCCAACACATTTTTTTCCACCGACGACTTTTATTCTTATAACCATTCTAATAATGAAAAAGAGATATACGTAATAATAATAATAATAATACAAAAAATAATTGAAAATTACATAAATTAAATACATATTAAGAGCAGCCAGCGTCGCGATTACGGGTCATAATTCTTTTTCTTAAACTAAAAAAATGCATTTAGAATAATACATGGATGTTTAGCACATAACTTTAAAAGCAGATGATTATATATCAGAAAATAAATAGGAAACAAGATAAATTAGAGTTAAAACGAATCATTGGAATAAAATAGACAATAATAGAAATGGAAGAGAATTTTCAACCTAAACAATATCTATAATTAATGTAAAATATAAATTGCCAATTAAAATTAGTTTCAAAAGAGAAAAAAAATTAAATAGAAATAAATATTTTGCAATACGAAACAGTCATGTTCTCAAATAAATTCATTAAAATTATTTATTTTAATATTTAATACAGGTTGTGAGAGTTGTACTTTTCTGTATGTCATATAATATGGGGGAAAGCAGTTATAAGAATTAATTCTAGATTTTATATACATTTGAGTCGATAAATATAAAGTATAAATATCATTTCATTTAAAAAATAAAGCACTAATCAGAAAAAAACATTGAATTATTGATTTGTTATTTTGAATTATTTATTTGTTATATTCAGCCAATTATTTACTATAAAACCAGCTTGTTTCCAATTTTAAATGTTAAATAATAATACTTTTAGAAGGAGAAAACACACTCATGTATCGAATTCCAAAATTTTGAACTTTCACTGTTTCCTGGTAATTTTAAAAATGTTTCGGAACTTCCAATAACCAATTAGTTAAGGATCTACATTACACACGATTAGTACCTTTATAAAAGCTTTCTTCCTAACAACTTATAACTTTTCTGAACTTGCGTCTTTTTTTGGAAAAAAAAAAATTTCCAGAAGTATAAAACACTTATTTCTTGTTGGCGTCTTTTATTTCAAAGACCAGATCATTTGGAATCTTGTTAAAAATGTTAGAAGCAGAAACACAATATATTTCGAAATGCGACTTTGTCTTTAATGATGTCCTTTAAGATTAGATTTCGAAAAATAAATTCTAAACATGTACCAGTACTCTAACAAGACATGATTTTCTTTTTACAAACATAGTTAGATTTCGAATAGACATTTCTGTAGAAGTCCAGCGAACGTTTATTTATGTGATTAAGTAAATATGTGAAGTTCCAAGAACAATTTTTTTAAAATTTATGAAATATATCATGTTTAAAAAACAATATCTATATAAGAAAATTGAAAACTTTAATGAATCATCTCAAAAATTTTACAATATATCTCAAAACTTAAAATAAATTTAGCAATTCTTTTGATCTATGAAATAATAAAAACTTAGAATTACTATTTTTTAATTCTTCACCACGTTTTATATTTTTATTTTATATTGAGAGATAGAGAGAAGAGAGATTATTTTTTATATAAATAAATAAATACACTTTTACTTTGGGTTTTCCAACAGGCTTATTTTTTAAAATTTGTTGTCTCAGATAAGTGTATAATAAATTTTATTAAGAAAAATGATACTAAACTTTCAACGGAAAATTTTGTTTGTCATTAAAGCATTGTCTATTCAAAAATGTAGAAAAATTGCTCCATTTTTCGAATATAATGCACAAAAAAGAAGATATTTGCAAATAACTAACAGTTTTAAAGTGACTGACTCGTTGGAAACTGTGAATTTCAAAAACCATATAAGTATATATAATATTTTTGATATTTAGTGTCATTTGAATCAAAATATATGTATATAATTTTTTTAAGAATATTAATACAAAAATTATATTTAAATGCATTTTCTAGCAAAAAAAAAAAATGAAGAAAAAATATATTTTCAAAACATTCTCCTTTTATGAAAAAAGTTTCTATAATAATAATAATAGTAATAATAATAATAATAGTTTGCATATAGTTAGCTAGGACTTTCATACCGGGGTAAACCAGGATTCTTGAAATATGTAATTTAACAGGGCATTTATTAATATTTTAATATATCAGAGTTGAGAAATTTGAACAAAAAACAGCGGTTATTACTTCAATGGATCATAACTGAAAATAATGCAAATTTTTCAAAAATCCTAGTTTAGCCCTTGTATAGAAGTACTAGATATATATAGATAGCAAAATATATTTTTATTATGGCAGCATTTCTTATAAAAGGAGAATGTTTCGAAAATATGTCATTTTTTTTAGCCAAAATGATTGCATTTAAATAACTTCGTCGTGTAATTTTATTCTTAAAACATTTTTATATGCATATCCTAGTTGAGCAGACACAAAATATCAAAAAAAAAAAAATGTGCATTTATACGCTTTTTCAAAATCAAGGTTCCAAACGCAGTCAGTCAGTCACCTTAAAAGTATATTTAAAAAATCTAGCAACTACTTTGAACATTTCTTCATTTATCAGAGTATTGCCATTTAAAAATACGCAATAGAAAGTAAAAATAAAACCCTCATTTTTAATGAAAGCACTGATGTCAGTTCTGCACGAACTATTTAACTTAAGAGCTCATATTTATTCAAAATTCATAATACTATAAATGGACGTTCTTTCCTGTCCTGTGCCTCTCAAAACAGCCATTCTCTTATTCGAAATAACTATTTTTAAGAAGAGATCATTGTTTTCCATTCTTTCTCTTAAGCTCACTCCTAATGACCTTGTACGACTAATATAGGCAGGGGTGACTTAAAATAGCAGGGGAGGGTCCTTCTTTAAGGTGAAACCTTGCATTTTGGTAAAAGGGAGGCGAAGAAGTGAACGCACTATGCTTATCACGTAAAAATCGTTTGCACGTGTAATATTCGATAAATACACACTTAGAAGCGGAATCGTAATGTCAAACCGGTGTTTCTGCATGAAAATTAATCCTTCGTCAGTTTTGCATGCTAAGCAGTTGATGATTTTTTTCACACCAAAACTATGCTTAAGTAAAAGTCCAGAAGAGAAAGAGCTATAAGATATAATTCCCTAACAAAAGAACATTAAACAGACAATCAATAAATCTAGATGATTTAAAATTTTAAAACGATAAATTTATTCCATTTTAACCAAATTGTCTTACTCTTTAAACCGTTAAACCAATGCTTCTCCAACTTTCAAGATTCATGACCCAATATTCAATCATAATCTTCATCACGGCCCCTCCGTATAATAACAATGTATTGAATTCAATAATACTATACTTTGACGCTATACGACTTTAACCTCTTAAGGGCCACCGGCGTATATAAATGCCTCGCTCGGCCAAAGCGTTAATTCCTCGGGACGTATATATACGACTAACCGAAGTACGATCTTTTCTGTGCACTGCTATTTATAAAAGTATTCCAATGACTTTGAAAAGCAATAAAAGGACATTGACAAGGTTTGCGAAACATTTACTTATTTCAGAGGATTTGCTTTTTAATTAATTTTCTCCCTCTAAGAAAACACTGGGAAGCGAATTGCATAACTTTTAATCGACATTTTAAGGGTTAATTATAAACCGTACAAATTATCAACGTAAGTATATATTAATGCAAGCCCACGAGGTCACTGGTAATTATCAAACTTGTTTTTAACTTTGTGAAGTTACCCCCCTCGGGTGCCCTTCTCCTTGATTAGCAGCGTGAGCTAGAGGTGTAGGAATAACGAAAGAACTAGAAGTTGCCATGATCTTAATTTGACTTTATTAAGATCTTAAAACTTAAACATCTAACAAATTAGATAATAATAATATAAGGGAGAGAATCTATGATGACTAAACACACAATATATATATAATGCCGAAATAACGTAACCCGGACCACTATCAATAACTAACTCGCCTAAACTCAACTCCAATACTATCACGGATCCTAATACTAAATAGTCAATCTTACCTTAATTTCGATCGACCAATCCAATCTTAATGGAAGTTGCGTCTTTACTGGAGTGCAATAGTATGCACCTTGACCAAATGGCTCTATGTCAGGAATACCTTCTGTTAGCTGTCACTTAATCTTTCTCAAACCTCTTCACACTTGAATCATTGATTATCATAACATTCCCCAAATTGCCACTACGCTTACTCTAACTTCTGATATTTAAAAGCTTCCTAATTTGCATCTTTCCTTCACGCTTCACTTCTTGGGTTTGGTTGGAAAAGAGTTGCCATTAATTCTGGCCCCAAATAATCCAAAGGACATGTTAAAGAAAAGACGCGTGAGCCCGTCACAACTTAATATTGTGAAGTTCATTATAAAATAAATTGTACAATACTGATACATTAATAAGTGTATTATATCAGTATTATATTATTTTTGATTACTTCAGAATGTATTTTGTTTGTTTACTTTCAGTAAATTAATAATTTTTTTAAATAATCTTTTGTTTTTGACTTTTCAATACACTCACGCTTCCCTCTTAGAGGTAATATGCTCCCCCAGGGGGAGCGCGTCACAGTTTGAAAAAAAGCTGCGTTATCCCTCTAAGCGGTCTGCACTTAAAAGTCTTGCCATTCTGGAGATTCTTCAAAAATGCACCCCACATATTTTTTTGCTTTCAGGTGGGGTTCTCAAAAGCGGTTGAGCCGTATTTTTAAGAATGCGGCTCAGCCGCTTTTGGGAATCTTGCTTGAAGGCAGAAAAAGCATCTCTGGAATGGCGGAATCTTACGTGCAGACCGCTTGGAGGGTTAAACAAATTCAATTGTGAAATAAAGAACATACATTAACAGAAACCATTAAAAAGGTATTTGTTGTTTTCTGAATTTTCAAAATTGTGAAAATTTCTTGTGTCTGTTGATATGAAAAATTCCTTGATTTATTCAAGCAAAAAAGAATTAAAAGCTTAACAAATATATTTTCCTCTATAAAATACTATTATGCACCCGCTTTGCTGGATTCCCATGACTTTGTATGACTATATACTGATTCTATTGTATTGATATTTAAGTCCTAGCAATAAGATTTCGATTATATTAAAAATCATTTTTATAGTCCTTCGAAATCGGATTTTGAAAATTCTTGTAGGTTTTCGAGTTGGGGATCGACTTCCTTTTTTTCAGACCCCGGAAACCCCGGGGGGGGGACCTTTAACACCAGAGCTTAGAAAATTGAATTGTGTACGCAACTGAACCAGCTCTATGGATAGATGGTCGTTGTACGCGCAAATTCGTGTAAGTTTCGGAGTTACCGGACCCCTTTCGAAATCGGGACCCACTACTTGGTGGGCCCGGATTCGAGACTAGTATTTAAAAAATTATGTTTTTATAATCTACTCGACGAGACCTTTCTAAAAAGGTATCGTTTTAGTGAATAACGCCGTAAGTTAGTGAACAACGCCGTCTGTATTATTGGCGAAGTCCGATGAAAAAAAAAGCTTGATTATAAGAAGCAAGGATATAAAAATTTCTAAAATGAAAGTGTAATTACCTTTATTCTCCAATACCCCCTCCCTCGATTAAATTTCTTAATTAAAAATTAGTTTCGCTTCTGTAAATCAAAAATGGTTTTTAAGTGCCCTTTTAACCTCTCCCCTCCTTGTGATATTATTCCCACAAAACATGCCTCTACTCAAAAAAGAAAAATTGATTTCCGAATTTTAAATTTGCAAGTCTGATTTTTCAAAGTGGGAAACTTATCTATAAAGCTCCTTTAACCCCTCCCAACAAACTTGAGGGCCGATTGCCTCAAGGCCTATTCTTAGTGGATCCCTATTTAATAAAAGAAACATCCTTATGAATTGTCAAGCCTGTAGGCTAAGGGGCTCAAAGACTAACTTGGGCCAAACAAACAAGGTTGCTTTTTGTTCGCATGAGATAAAACTTATAAAAAAAAATAAAATGGCTATAATTGCTAAGAAATAGCCTATTGTGAAAGATACAATATTTAATTACGTTTGAACTTTATATATTAATAAAATAGCTAAAATCCTGAATTTATGTATATATATAGCATTATATGAAGCTTCAAATAATGTGATCATGTATGCTTTCTCCCTCAAGCTTTACACTACCACACATACAGGCAACGACATTTTAGTTTCAGAAGGAACTGAACACTTTCTGAGTTGGTTTAATTTATCTAATTATTTCTCCTTAAGCTTCGATTTGCAAATAAGAGGCCTCAAGATTCGAAAAGAAAACATTTGATTTCCGAATTTACAGCGAAGAGTAGAAGATTATCAAACAAGAACTATCTGCACACCTGAACGAACGCACCCCCTAAAACGATTATTCATTATAACAGCCTTCAGCATTCCTACTATTCACTGTCTTCTTTTAAACTTAATTATCAACAAATCTGTAGAGCGTCAAAAAGATTTCCTCTCTGAATGAATTTGATTTTTGTATTACTTGTTATGTGTTCTCATGTATTATACTAGGATTTTTCTTTCTGGTGAGCTCCAAGAGAAATTCAATTATAGATTCCGTCATTAAGAATAGAACCTTTAGGGTATAATAGTACCAGCATGATTTGATTATTTGTCGTAACACCGAACAAAATAGTCTCCAAGCTGTTTTATGATCAAAGAGAAAATCGGTTATTAATGCAGAGACACACGCTGAAAATTATGTTATTCTTGAAGTTTCTTTTAATCTTTTTTTTTTTCCTTCTTTTTTGCAGTTTTGATGTTACATTGCAAATATTGCCTCATGGTTTTTTCTCTCGTCCTTTTTGTAAGCTTTTTTGATATTTTATGATGATTTTCATCAAGTTTGCTGTGAGGAAAAAAAAAAAAAATGGGGAGAGATCGTAAAAGATTTGATTTCGTTACTAATTTTTTTTTTCTTCTTCTTTTTCACGGTAAAGTAAATCCACCTTTAGTTTGTTCTTCCAGATTGTATATTTAGGAATTTTTATGACTCTCTTTTGGTGACTCGCACCTCGTTAATGAAGTATATCAAGATTTAGAAATTTAGTTATATCCTTTTATGAGTAAAGTGGAATAAGTATTTTGCGACTTATTTTCTTTTTTGAATAAGAATATGTATTACGAGAAGTACGCTTTCGAAAAAACACTTAAATGTTATTTCATTATATACAATATTAGATTTGAAAATAAAGTTTTAAGGTAACCAATATATTTAAGTTGAAATTTATTTAGATAAAATATATCAAATATGCAATTTTATCACGTGACTTTACCGTTCAAGAAAGTATAATTCGAAATGTCATTAGAAAAGCGTTTCGCAAACTGTGAGGCGCGCCCCCCTTGGGGACATGATAACTCTACGAGGGGGGGGGCGATTCTTTTGAAAAGTCGAAAACAAAAGGTTATTTAAAAAATTATTAATTTACTGAAAGTAAACAAACAAAATACTTTGATGTAATAAAATATAAAATACACATTTATACTGATATAATACACTTATAAATGTATCAGTACTGTACAATGTATATTTTATTATTAATTTAACAATACTAAGTTAAGAACAAGTTTGATAATTATCAGTGATCCCATGGGCTTGTGTATATTAACACTTATCTTGATAATTTGTACGGTTTATAATTAATTCCTCAACTGCCAATTAAAAGTTACGCGATTCGTAACCCAATGCCACTGTTTTCTAAGTAGACGAGCGTATTTTGATGGGGTTTTTTTAGGGGGAGGGGGAGGAGAAAAGAAATAAATAAGCAAATCTTCTGAAATAAGTAAATCCTTCGCAAACACTGCCAAGGTCGATTTATTGCATTCCAAAGTCTTCGGAATAATTTTTTGAAAAGCACTGCTCAGAAAAGGTCGTGCTTTGGAAAGACGTATAATATACGCCCAGAAAATAATTGCTTTGGCTGAGTGAGACGCTTATATATGTCGGTTGCACATAAGAGGTTAAAGTTGTATTGTAGCTTTAGAGTTAAAGTGTAGTATTATTGAATTCAATATATTGTTATTGTATGAAGGAGGGAAGTCGATAAAAATGATGATTGAATAGTGGGTTCCGTATATTGAAAGTTTGAGAAGCACCGCATTAGAATGTTTTTTTTTGTCTTCAGGTTACATAAATGTAAAAAATTTCTCCTCGAATAAGACACTTTTGATATCGCTTTTTCCTAATTTATTATTATAATTATTACTGGGAGGGTCCACCTAACAGCTGACCAACCCCCATGGTACAAATCATACAACTAACTGATCATACACATTGTTTAAATTGTAAAACTGTAATTTACATGTATTATGTAATTCTATTTGTTTGTTTGTTTGTTTTTATCAAAATTCTTCTTGGTGCTCCTCTTCAGTTAAATTCAACACTGAAGCTTCATCGTCCGAAACTTCATTGATTAAGTCCTGAGATTTTGTTAAACCTGCAGCTCTTGCAGCTTCATAGAAAGTTGAATATTTAGTTCCGTTAATTGTTAATTAAGTCCTTGTATAGGACAACTTTTTTGTTCTCACAAAACGATTCCAGTCCAGACAATCATGGCGATAATTTTCTGTGAGAGCTTGCAATATGTATTATCGCTACCGCATTGGCGACATTATATGAAAGGAAGGATATGGTTGCCAATTCAGGGCTACGACACAAGCGAAATGAGGGGTACCAACATGGCGAGTTATCTTGAAGTTAGCATTGTACAGTTACATAGTATGTGACGGATCTATTCGCGATCCTTCAATTAATCCTCTTGGGAAATCTTTGGGCTATCAATTCACGTTTTTCACAACCTACACTTCGGAAGAAGAAAATCGTGATGTTCAAATTAAGTTACTATATATAGTCGAAGTTTTCTAGCTAGAATCGAGAGTAGGAGAGGAGATAAAACCGAATCAGGTGAGATTGTTACTGACAGGTATCATATTTGAATTATTGTGATTAAAGACTTATATTAGGAGAAAGCTTTAAAGTGACGATTGTTCACTGAGATTAAATTAATATTAGATTAAATCGAATGATAGATTAGATTCTATATAGAGTAAGGATCGAGTTTGATAGTCTCCTAATCTTTCGTGTATTGTCGTCGTTGTTCCACTTTTACGGTTAGCACCTAGACAATCTTTTACTGTTATTAATTGCATTTGTGTTGTTTTATTGTGTGATTAATAAATAGATTGATTGGATCATGGCGAGTGTTTCTTCCCTACCTCCCACATATCTAGGTGCCTGAGAGAGGTAATAACCTTTCACAAGTATAGTCTAGAGAATATTAGCATAAGTATATATAGTAGTATTTCATTCCAATAAAACATTTCAAAAACTTCAAAATAGGCACTATATGTTGTAATTTATAAAGACTCAAAATATCATGTGAGGTGCAATTTTTATGCAACTAGCTTTAAAACTTTTCATGATATATTGTGAAATTTTGGAAAAGGATGATTCAGCTCAGAAGTCATTTTAACACTGTTCAAAAATGATAGCTGTGATGTTTGAGATAAATAAAGTTAGTGTGATATTTATTAATTTAAATATTTAGTTTATTTATGTCACAGCTATTAATTAACAGTATATACAATGAAGTTATTAAACATATTGTTGAGATCGTTAGAGTTCAAATAATGTTGTTTGTGAGGGAGAAAGTCACGTCCAGTCTATGCGGAAGCTTCCAACAATCCTCTCTCTCTGTCCTCTTTAGGGACTTCGGGATGATACGGTGGCCTTTATCCCGACTACATCAGGGGTCGTGGGTGGGGTTTTTCCCCGGGGGTTAAAAGGTGCCCAGCGATGAAAGACAAACCGCTAATATTTTCAGGTGAGGGTCTCATTGAACGTGTGATCATATCCAGAAAAAGGGAAACGATTTACAGCTTTTTGACGGAAACTTCGAATTAAATACACCTATCAAAGAAGAAGTTAAACAATAAAAACATTCAGATTACAAAAACGTACGTATTAATTTACCATAATGTAATTAATAAACATAATTTTAATTATGTTTATATAATTTAATTAATGCAAATACAGAAATGTTATCCATGGTGCAGTAAAAGCCATCAATTGATGATAATAATGGAACGATCAAACTTCGCACTCTGTTTCTTCAAGTAATATTTTATCAAACATATCAGAAAGAATTTCGAACAAATTCTATTCAAATTTCACTTTTGTAGTCATGGATCATTAAAATTAAGGTACAACTCGTACAACGACAATAACAAATGCAGAGTTAGAAAGAAAAACGTTTTCCTGGACGAGTTTAAAGACCAGATTATTTCAAAGGGTTTCAATTCAGACTCAACTTCAAAGGATGATACGGTCCGATGAATCGCCCTTCTATGTCCTATTTGAGAATATTGAGCAGAATAACGCGAAGACGAAAAGAAAGAAATCTCATAATTATGTGAATGAGAAATCACATTCTCAGACTCAGATACTTTTGCAGAATTATCTAAGATTTCCTAGAATTTGTGTAAGCTGATTTCCCTTGATAAACTGATCAGTGAACAACAACTTCAAGAAATTTTGAGCATCATTTCAAGCTTTGAATCTGAATCAGTATTGTTTTTATTTATTTTTAAAACTGTACTTGCTTATATAATGCTAGAGAATAAAGTACAAATCGCTAGGTAATTTTAGGTAGAAATATTAGGTTGGGGAAAAAGAAATCCATTATTTTTTCGGTAGATGGCTGTAGTGTCGATATCTCGTAAAGTATTGATCAAACAATTTCAAATTTATGCTCGTTGTCAAGGTGACATTTCACACTAAAAAAATTCTTTTACAGTTTTTTGTTTGGTCGATTCAGTTGTGAGTTACAGGGTGTTAAAAAAAAAAAAGAAAAAAAAAAAGAAAAATAGGAAGTTATCAAAGAGAAAATTCGGTGCATTTTACAGTTTTCTTTAATAAAGGCGAAAATGCACGCCAGGCGGCTGAAATTGTACATGGTGTTAATGGTGCCAATACTGTAACAGCTAATTACGTGAGATTTTGGTTTCATCCATTCCGTTCAGGCATTTTTGATGTTAAAGATGCACCTCGCACAGGCAGACCCGTCGTCGAAAATGTCGATAAAATCTCAGAAATTATCAAAGTTGACCGGCATATTAGTAGTCGTAGCATCACCCAGTAGCTGAATATTGACCATAAAACAGTTTTAAACCATTTGCGCAAAGTAGGATTCAAAAAGAAGCTCGATGTTTGGGTGCCACACTAATTAACCCCCAAAAACAAGATAGATCAAATTTCCATCTGCGAAGCCTTGGACAAACGGGATGAAATCGAACCATTTCTTAAACGGATGGTGACTGAGGATGAGAAATGGGTCACATACAACAATATTGTGCGAAAACGACCGTTCAAACGGTGGCCAAACCAGGACTAACGGCCAGGAAGGTTCAACTGTGTATTTGGTGGGACTGAAAAGGAATAATTTATTATGAATTGCTTCCGTATGGCCAAACACTAAATTCAGATCTCTACTGTCAACAACTGGACCGTCGTTTGAAGCTAGCGATTGAGCAGAAACGGCCAGAATTGGCCAACAGAAGAGGCGTTTTGTTCCATCAGGACAACGCCAGGCGCCACACGTCTGTAGTGACTCTCCAGAAACTCTGGGAGCTTGGTTGAGAAGTTTTAATTCATCCACCATATAGTCCGAACCTGGCACCAAGCGATTACTACCTTTTTCTCGCATTGAGAAACGTCTTGAGTGATAAGAAATTGGGATCAAGAGAAGATTGGAAAAATCGATTTCTAGAGTATTTCGCCAATAAGGACCAAGAATTCTATGAGAGAGGCATTATGAAGCTACATTTAAATGGCTACAAATTATACAACAAAACGGTGCATAAATGACCCAAATTGGACAATCCGAAACATGTTAAATAAAATATTGAATTTCATGCAAAAATAATGGATTTCCTTTTCCCCAACCTAATATTTCAATATTAATTAAATATTCTGACCTCATCAGCATGTAGAGTGCAGATTAATATATTACTCGCTTCAATCAATGAATATTTTTAACATGCTTAATATTACACCCTCTATTTTATAAAATTAAGAAATTTTATTTCAAACATTCAATTTTATTTTCATTTTATTTTTATTTTATTTTCATTTTATTTCAATAGACATTTCAAATTTAAAAAATCGTCAGATTATTTTTTTTTCTTATCATTTTCCTGAATATTAAGAAATCAATACTTTAAATCGGAGGTGGTCAAACTTCTCAAGGGTACGGGCAACTTCTAATTTTTTCAAGGTGTTGTGATCCACCCAGTGGCGTGAGTGTGGTGAGCTAAAAAAATGTCTACAGTATTTATTATAATTTAATAATAAATGCGAAATATGTATCCTTCATATATAACTACAATAAAAAAACACACCTTTAAGACTGCATTTAAAGCAAAGCGCAAGATACAAACATAACAAAAAAGTCACAAGTATAATCATATCAAATGATTCATTTATAATCAAACAATTCAAAATGCATTAAAAAATAAAACCTGTTTATCTAAAGATGGTTCTTATAGTTATAGTCAATAAAAGACTTGGTCTGCATACTCTGTGAGCCAAACTTCAATATTTTGGCATATAATTACTAACTGCTAATCTTCAGGCGGTCACCCCCAAAATGTCTTGGTGGTCCACTGATCGATCGCGATCCACTTAATGCTCCCACACCTCTGCTTTAAACGAATATATTTTATAAGTAGAGCCTTAAATGATGAGAAGATTTTCCGTTTCCATTGGAGTATTGTTATATATAGAGAGCAGAGGTTCCCAAACTTTTCTGACTCATAGACCCCTTGCCATATTTTTCGTCTTTAGGTAGACCCCTGCTTAGCTAATATTAAATTTTTGCAAAATTCCTCATTTTAAATGCGTCTGACAGCAGGTACAGAGCTACTTACTTTAAAAGATTTAGATTTTTAACTGTAGAGAAGTATAGTTTTTAAAACTTAAGAAAACACATGTTAATTAATTAACTTTTTAATTAAACTTTACTTTAAGATCTTCGTTAGTGCCTATTCCTAGTGCCTAATTCTTGTAATCTGACATCTTTTTTTTTTCAAAGTGGCCAAATGAATTCAATTCCTACTATGGTATTATGATAGTCAAAACGTTCTCAAACCTAGTTTCAAAATCTAAAAAAGGGCACTTAAATGTTGAACGTAGGTTAAAACGTCTTTTTCCTGGCATATTGTCTGTGGCAATCGAAAAACTGGGAAAATTTGTGACGGCCAAAATTGTACTCCTTTAGCTTAATTCTGGCAAGAAAGGCTGAAATGTGGCCCTTGTTTTGATATAATTTTATGCTGTCACCTTGTAACTGCAAATTAGCCTCATTAAATTTAGTGAATAAATATGTTAAATAGGAGAATGTCTGGTTTCCACTTGATTAAATTTCCTTTTAAAATTAAAGTGACGACCTGGTTTAATGAGAGCCACTATCGTACCCCATTTATACCTCATGGACACCCAAATTATTTTTTCGCAGACATGGACCCCTTGCAGGCCGTCATAGACCCCTGGGGGATCTATATAGACCACTTTGGGAATCACTGATATAGAGAGAGATGCTTCTTTCATTATCAGCTAACTTTTTGGAGGAGACAGAGAGGGTTTCCTAGGATTTCGAAGATTTTCGTTGGTTATTCATACATTTTTTTCTTTTGTACGTATATCGTTAAAACCTTCTGTAAATTAATTTTTCCGTCGCAAATAACTTTGTACTAATATTGAGGAATTGTTTCGTCTGTAAACAGTTGCAAGTTTGAGTTTCTATTCATTTCTATTAGGATAGGCATTTTTAAAAATGTCACTTAGAAATTTTTTCAAAGTTTTTTTTGTTGTTGTCGTAGTTACTTCTTTTCTTTATTCAGAAGATTATTCACCAAAAAGCACATTCGTTATTCTTTGCATTTTATATTGCTGAATTTTTTAAAAACGAATTTTTTTCTTTTTGTTATTTAAAAATTTTAAACTGAAAAGAAATAGAGAAAGAAAGATTTTTTGGATCCAAGTATTTAATTGAAGCATTCTGTCAACGTGCTGCTGTTAGGTATTACTAGATATTTTTTTTACTTGTCTTTTTGAGTTTGATAGAATGCATAGTCAAATGCAGAATCAGCTTTCTAGAAAGAAAAAAAATACTTATTTTAATATTTCTTTGTAAAATCTATCAATTTTTAAAAATTCAAATACTCAGGAGTTAATTCTATTTTTCTTTTAAAAAAAAATCTATTTTGTACTGAAAACCCTTAATATTTTTCCTTAATAGGCCTTCCCTATGGACCTATAAATCAGTATTACCAAGAAATTTTTTCCCCAAAAATACATTTCTATTTCCAGAAATAATACCAATTTTATATCCAATTCCCGGAAAATATCCTCAAATTAAATCCATTTCCCATTTTTTTTTTTTTCACTTTAATATTCCTGACCTACCATCTTGCTGTCATACATATTGATAATTTATTTACAGAAAATTGAACCCGAATAGCTTTTTTATTGTGGCTGCTCGTGCAAATGCTATGAAACAACTGTAAAAGCCAAGTTTGACAGCCAAATAGGTTCCTTTTTTTTATGAAATATTTATTCATAACCCTCTGTAAACTCGCCCTGAGGGCTTGTGTGGGAGACCGGCGAGTTTTTATTACCCACAATCCCGTCGGGCAGTTCAAGAGAACCGGCTATCGAAATTCTGTCAAGACCTCCTGTGCCTGATATTTATGACCATCTCAGACAACCATATCAGCATTTCTTGCACTTTTTTTCTTATTTTTCTTATTCTTCCTTTTGTGGTGTATTAAATAGAAAGTATTGTGTTGGTAGGGTTTGACGAATGGACGTTATCACGGAAAACAACACGAGAATTAATAATCAGAAAACAGTGACACGATAACCGCCATTACGAGATAGTTTTATTAATGTTAGTCCTTTGGTTGACGAGTTTATTAACATGCCCAAGTATTACTCAGAAAGAGATGCACGGAATATGTGATTTTTAGATAAGTAGGATCATATTTCACAGTGAAAAATGATCCCATTTAGGTACTGATTACTTTAAGTGCTTCCCTGTTGATTAAGAAATAGTAATTACAGCAAAATCATCTAAGATTATAAGTAATTCCATGATTAACTTTAAAATGTACTTATTTATGACTCCTTTAATTTCATAAGAAAGCCTCTTGAATATCATTTTAACAAGCAAAATTAACTATTAATTGGAGTATTGAACCTCTTTATTAGTGAAGCCTTCTTTTTCAATTCCTACTATTAACTCACACTTTCTATGTATTTATTTATTAATTTATTTATTTATCTTGGTGGAATTTTCAATCGTTAAAAAAAAATACTTTTTAAAAAGCTTTTTAAAGAAATTTTATATACATGATTATTTTGGATGACAAAACAATAATTTAATTATAATTAATAAAAGTACTTGATTAAAACATTTTTAAAAATTAAAAATTTCACCACGTTGGGATTCAGACAAATTTTGGGGGTCAAAAATTGAAAAGGTTTTTTCTCAGTTTTGCATTCATTTTAACTGAAATTTTATGAAACGATTGTTTTGGGTGACAATACGATACTTTAATGATAATGAATAAAAAATTAAAACCACTTAATGTTGTGATTCTGTCCTATGTAAAATATTTTATATTAATTGTAACTATTTAATAAAAAAGCAAAATAAAGGTTTTCTTTTTAATTGATTAAAAAATTTTTTTTTTAAATTTCTTGTTTTTTTATAGTGCTGTTTTTAATTCCCACATTGTTCACTTTCCCTGTATATATATATATCTTGTTCAAATTTTTAATCTTTAATAAAATGTTTTACATCTATTTAAGTTTAAATAATTTTTCAAATTGTAGTGGAAGACACTTGAAATTAATACAGTTTTTTCAAATATTTTAATTCATTAACAAAATTAAAAAATGAATAAATAGTAACAAACAAAAAATATTAATCCAACAGCATATATAGAAAAGAAAAACGTTTGTTGTGTCCCTGAAGAACAATCGATGCTCGCTGGACTTCTAATCTAAAGGTCGTGAGTTCGAATCCCCCCTGAGATGGCCTAATTTCTGAGAATGACTTTTTTTACTATAATTTTGTTAAAAATTAAACGTAATGAATGAAAAAATAAAAAAAAAAAGTCCACATTATATAAGAAAGGAAAAAAAGGAAAATCCCTTTTTTATTTGGTCACTTAATATTATTCTTCATATGTATAAAACCCATTTTTTATTAATTTAACTATTTTAAAAAATAATAAAAAAAATTTTTTCCCGTTGAAAGGGAATTATTAA
>BMAV01009744.1:0-20048 GCA_019973955.1 Trichonephila inaurata madagascariensis
ATTAGTTCACACTTTCACTATATATATATATATATATATTGTTTAATTGCAAAATAAATATCCAGGTGGCGCCACTATTTTTCCTTCTCGAATAGTCGTTCCAATTCGTTTACGTCATTTCGCGTTGGGAGCTTATTGTGGAAGGTTGAATTTTCGATTTCCAGTAATTATTTTACACGTAAGTTTTTTAATTATTATTCCTCTCCTTCAGACATTCATTATTGTTCTCTTTTCTTAGCTTCTTTTTAATATATTATCATGTTTTTTCCTCCACGTGTTGCATTAGGCGTAACTTTTCAACTTGTTTTCTTTTTTCCTATTATGTCGAAAGTTTCTGCTGTACGGGGGAGTTTGGATCCATAAAGCATTGCTAACCCTAATTCACTGGCCTAATTCAGCGACAGCTTTAGAAATCATAATAGGTATCCAGCTTAGTCCAAAGACTTTTTTGTATCTATATTTGTTGTGTCTGGTGAATTCCAATTTCTTTCTGCTTTAGCACTGTAGGTTCTAGTACTTCTTCACTTTTATTTTATATATATATATATATATATATATATATATATATATATATATATATATATATATATATATATATATATATATATATATATATTATCTTATATATATATATATATATATATATATATATATTATATATATCTTGTTCAAATTTTCAATCCTTAGTAAAATACTTGTTATTCATCCTTCAAGTTCAAATACATTTTTTTCAACATGTAGTAGATGACATTTGATGTTAATACAGTTTTTTCATATAGTAATTCAATAGGTAAATTTAATTAATTAAATATATTTTGAGAGATATATTTCAATTGATATTATTCCTCTAGACGGCAGCACCATTGGATGGAACAGCTTTTGTTAAACTTGTGATGAAGATTTAACTCAACCTGAATAATCATATGCTATTTAGACGTCAGCATTCCTTTTACACTGGTTTTAAGATAAATTCTTACCTATTATATTCAACTCTTATTAAAAAATGTAATTACAAATGCAATGAGGTTAAAAAGATTTAATGTTAATTTAAAAGGTATTTTCCACTTAATATTGTGATTCTGTCCTATGTATATACACGTTTATATTAATTGTAATTATTTAATAAAAAGTAATTAAAATAAAATTTTTCTTTGTTGACCTAAGTAGGAATTGACTTAATTTTTGTACTATATTCCTTGTTTACTTACTCTATTTGTATGAATTCGTATATTTTAGTGCATTTGTTATTTTAAAATGGGAATTATTTTTTTGCTACCTGCACAACTTTATATTTATAGCCGTGGTCCAGAGAAGAGGTCGGTGAACGGCCTCATTTTACAAAATGATCTTGGACCCCCTTTACAAAATAATACATTTGCAGAAATATTATTATACACAATCTTATTAATGTATCTTAGTATAGAATTGAATTCAGTCTTTACATTTTTCTTCTCGTGCAACCCAACTTAAGAATCTTTGCTTTAAAGCAACATGAATTAAACCCAATTGAACTATATACCACATTATTAAATAACATTTTTTTATCGACATCATCAGAGTGTTGTAAAGTTCTAGTATTACCCTGCAATATTAACTTTGGTTTAATGGCATGCGGAATATTCAGTAGGCCAGCGATTTATAGCTCCAGCGGTAGATACCATAGTAAACCTGTTCGAAAAAGAACTCTCTCCGTCATAAAATTCAGCGAAAGGGTGCGGGGGTGGTGCTGGTGAGGATGTGGATTGATGAGAAATGTACGGAAAGCCTAGAAACTTCGCGAAGACATACATTAAAACTCTCTCTGACATGTCTAAAAAGTTTTACAGAAAAGTCAAAAGAAGCGAACAAAAAAAAGCACCACTTTTTTTAAAAAAAATTCGAATCTTCCTCCTGAACCCCCTTGGGCTGTTCCTCCTAATTGCCTAAGATATGTTAACGAGTACCCCTCGCCCCCCTCACCCCCTATCTCAGAAAATTCGAACAACATCTTGCGGACTTATCGGGTCCGGAAGGAGAAATGGTGAGGGAACGACTTGAAGGGGTGGGGGTGGAGCAGAAATAAGAACGTTAGAATCAGACTTTCCTGCACTACACACTCCCAAACTTTTTTTTCCTTCTGGAATTTTTTTTTTCGCTCCCACACCCCGAAAAAAGTTCCTTCTCCTGTACCACCTTGATGACCGTGTGGTTGCCTGAAGACATAATTCCACTTTTTCACTGTTTGATTACATATATATCTATACGAATAGATAGATACATGTAGAAAGATAGAGAGAGCCACATGTGTTCAGCGGGGACTTTGCGCCCATTAGACGTAATTAAGAGCAAATGTGTAAACTTTTACGTTTCTTATGAGGAGTTACGACTCTTTAGGGGGTGGTTTGGGTTCTGATGAAAGGACTAATATAAATTTGTTATCTTTTCGAGTGAAATGCGTATGATTTTTATTTGTGTTCTTTTGTAAAAAGGGTCATTAGTTTCAAAGTCTTCGTAATGTTTCAAGACGTGTTTTCTTACTTGTGTGTTTCAGTACTTCAAAATAAAATGGTTGCTGTACTTAATGAATGTAGGTTAATAAAACCTACACAGCAACAAGTAATTTAAAAGAAATTTTTTTTTAAGTCAATTCCTACTTTGAATGGATGAATAAAAAGTATTTTATTAATTGAAAATTTGAATAAGATATATAGGGAGAAAATGAACTAATAGTAGGAATAGAAAAAAGAGCATGCTTTGCTTGCATTATTGAAACAATACACATCCGATTTGGCTAGTTTGGCTAATTGGCTGGTTTTCGACGCCAGCTTTTGTCTGTTTTAACAGTTACATTGTTACAACAATAGAGACGAATCTAAGTTGACTTCAAAAACCAGTAATTAGTTTAAATAAATTTAATTCATTAATTAATATTTGAAAAAACTGTATTAACATCAAGTGTCATCCACTACAAGTTTAAAAAATTTTATTTGAACTTAATTAGATGAATGGAAAGTATTTCATTAACGATTGAAAATTTGGACAAGATAAATATATAAATAAATAAATAAATAAATAAATATATATATATATATATATATACAGTGAGAGAGAGAGAGAGAGAGAGAGAGAGGAGAGAGTGAGCTAATAGTAGGAATTGAAAAATATGAAGAACACTTTCGATAAAATAAAAAAAGGTTCAATATTTGTCAATTGTTCAAAAACTATTTCTGAAATATATGTAGAATGGATTGTCGGAGTACCTATTTCTGGAAACTTCATCTCCTATTTTGGGTTTTGAGTTAACATTACTTTAGTTTTACCTTAGCCCAGTAATGCATTAAAATATTAAAAGTTTAAGATTAAAATAAAAAGTTTAAAATTAAAAATTATATATATAAAAGTGCCTTTAGGAAGTTAAAAAAAGTGCTTTGAATAAAATAAAATTTATGCTTTGAAAATCAATTAGGTGCTTTAAATTAAAAAAGGTAGAATGACAAAAGATTAAATAAAATTTACTGGAAGAGCTCGAAAAAGAAGCTGTTCTGTGCGATTTAGGAAACTGAAACGCTTGCATGAGGGACTATTTCTCTTTCTCTATTTCTAAAAGACATCTAAAAGTCAAATCTTATGAAATAAGCTAAGAAGCAAGTACTTTTTTCTTAAAAAAATATACGCGATTATGAGATACTCTCAGATTCGAAATTACTATTACTTAATGTTTCTTATTTATCCTTTTATTTTCAGAATATTGTCTTTAGTGAGCTAGGTTACACACACAAGTGCACGTAGGAGTTACGTTATATATGTGCGAATTTTTGACTATTATATGAACCCTTCTTCTTATGGTATAATTTTAATGGAGAGCAGTGTGTATAAATCTAATCTTTATATACTTCTCTATATATTTAAAACAAAAGTTTTTCGTGATGCTGTAATAAATTTCTTCATACATAGCCTTAGTTTGGACAAACTTATATTTATGATGATGATGAGACTTTGCTTGAATGTGCAAAAATAATTAAACGTGACTATGTATCATAAATTTTACAACCAATTATGAGTAAAAATCCATATGCAGAAAAATATAGAACTTTGTATGAAATTCAAAATAAAAACCAAGATCAATGTGTGAACAGTTGTATAATTTGTACAATGGGTTTGGTCCACTGTTATTTTTAAAAATTAAAATTTGATTCTTTCCTAAAATAATTATCTAATAAAATATAAAGTATTTGTGAAAGTTAGTTTTGGTAATTATTTACGATATATATATATATATATATATATAGACTTATTCTCTACAAACAAGAGATAACATCAAAACAAACACATTCGTAAAACACATAGTAGGAAAATCACACAATGAAGGACATAAGAGTAACCGAGATTTAAAATTATAAAATGAATGCTGCAGTGCTATAAACATTATACTGACTTAGGACAGCTAATGTATAAAATAATTTATATAAAAGTGGGGTTGAGCATGTTTTTTGGCCAGCCAACCTTCCCCCTTTATGTAAATAACACTGATCAAAAACCAATAGAAAATAATGGATAGGAATATCTAAATCCATTACAAGATAGAGGTAACTTACCTAAAATTGCACTTACAAATGCAAAGCCCGCGCTAAATCTGAGTGCAATAAATAAATTATTGCCAGATTCTGGACCCTAATGCAGATTTAAATCAAGTGAAGGGCTGAAATGTAGCACTTAACAAAAGTATAAAAAGAATAGAAATAAAAATTAATAAGAGTTGCAAATTATAGCATAACTTTAATAACACTAGAGTAAATATATATATACATATATTTTTAAGGGAATGAATTTAATTTTTAATTCTTAATTTAATTTTTTACTCTTTTATCATCTTAATCTTTTTTCATCTTAAAAAATATATGTTTACTAGAAACGAGAGTATCGAAGGAAAGCACGATTGTAGCACACAATTACTTATAAATTACTTAGAAGTCACTTATTTCTTCCCAGAAGCCGGTCCAGTATAAAATTTCTTTTCTTTCTTCTTTTTCAATTCCAATAGATTTCGGATGCCATTCGAGCTGCAAAGAAAGGGAAAAAATAAGAACTTTACTTTTTCGTAAAACGTAAGAGGAAGGTGGAACAAAAGGCCGTGACATGCAGCACACCTGTTACTCGAAAGAATTTCTCTTCGAACTCGCTTTTTTGGTAAAAAAAGGGGAGTTTTATTTTTTCCCTTCACTAAAACACTATCAGAAAAGTAGGAATAAAAGTTGGGAGTTCGCTCAACTCCGTTTGAGGTGGGGAGAAAAAGTATAGGAGGGACTTGGTATTGTTCAAAGGGACCAGCTGTGTTCTTTTCCCATAGATTGTCCAGAATTTCTTGATTTACAGGCACGTTTGGGATGGCGGTAGATAAAAAAGTACATTTTTTTATTTACTTAGAATTATCCAGGGGTGTTTTAACTGAGTATTGGAAAAGATAAAATGCACTTAGGTAAAAGAGACAGTGGCTGCTGCTCCAACAATGGAAGATGTTTAAGAGGCATTTTCTGATCCTATTTTCAGTCCGTTAAAAATAATTAATGATGCAATGAAACATTCCTCTGCCTAATCTTACCTACATAAGAATTAAACTATTTGATATATTTACTTTCCTAAGTATTCTTAATTTATTTATACATATTAATTTTTATGTTAAATTCACAGTACAGAATTATTTTTACTATGAGACTTTTGAAGCCTATTGGCTGAAAGGTAGCTTGTCACGCTTCCACGCCACAGGTCCGGGGTTCAAATTCCGAGCTGGGTAAGGCCGACGCAGTCTTTTATCCCTTCAGTGGGTTGATAAATGAGTACCAAACTTATTTGGGAGTGAGTGAGTGAATAGTAAGGCCACACTGTTTAGCTACACGGAGGTTTTTGGCGACGGACCTCGTCATTTTGAACCATGGTCAAGTGACGAGGACGACACCTGAGCTGGCACCACCTATCTTAACTATCACACCACACCAGCGGGAGGATGTTTGAGCTCTCGACATATTTAACGTGCATCACTCCCCTACACGACGAGTCTGTAGTGGTACTGGGCTCGAACTCGTGACAAGCCAGCCACGATCCGATACCTTGACCACGAGGCTACCGCGGCCACTCTGCCACGTTGAAGGGATACTATCATAAAATTAAAACTTACATTATTTTTTAAATTAAGAGGCGAGAGTTAAAAAATAGATTTTTGATACAGTTCTAAAATTTAATTCTGGAATATATACACCCCCAAACAATACCGTAAAAAAATTGCATACTCAAAACCTACTTTTACGAAACTCTACTCAACAAAAGAAACATGTTTGCTAAATTTTATATTTATAGGTCTATTCGTTTAAGATATATCATAATGAGTGAGTTGCTTTTCTCCTTTACACAGAGATTTCAAGATGTCCTTTTTGTTTCACTATAATACATAAGCGTTCGAAATAGAGAAGATGCATTTGGAGTCGAATGAATCAAAAAGTATCGAATGAAAGGTAAAACTCAGTGAAGATGCATTATTTGAGGGTTTGTGACGCAAGTTAACCCGCGTATTTAAACTTTGTGTTTAAAGAAAAATATTTTGTAAAAAGGGTACTTTTTTTCACATCCTACATCTCGACGACTTTTGTTGTTTTAAAGTTTGGCCAAATTCAAAAAGTAAACAGTTAAATCGAGTCACTACCAATATTTGGTAAGAGTAAGAAATGGCGAATCGTCGGGAAACTTGAGCCAGGACTGTCTAAAGGGCAAATTGTTATTGTCTGAATGCAATACCCAGCTATGTGTGTGATACGGCTTTGATGAGACCGGAATCATAGAGAAAAGACACCGCGAGCAAGGTCTTCTAAGGCCATGGTGACTTTTGCAGATTAGATTTGTCCAATGGAGTGATTTCCAAAGTGGGCTAATGGCCGCTGTAGCAAAATGGTAAAGGTATCGGATCGTGGCTGGCGTGTCACGAGTTCGAGCCCAGTACCACTAACGACCCACCGTGTAGGGGAGCGAAGCACGTTAAATCTGTCGAGAGCTCAAACGTCCTCCCGTTGGTGTGATGTGGTAGTTAGGGGAGAGGGGTTCCAGCTCAGGTATCGTCCTCGTCACTTGACCGTGGCGCAAAATTACGAAAAATCCGTCACCAAAAGCCCTCGTGTTGCTAAACAGTGCGACGTTAATATTCACTCACTCACTCGAAAACAAAGGGTCATATTATAAGGAGAACTGATCGGAATAGCAGTTAAAATAAACTTTAGAAACGGGTGTCAGCAATTTTAGCTTTAAAAAGATATACCTGTTATTTATTCCGAATTATGGAGTACTGTGAGAAAGTTTTCAGTTGCCTTTCCTAGTGAGAAGGAGTTTCCAATCTCCAAAACAATAATAATGAAAAAAAAAAAAAACTGGATTCTACTAACCGAGGAGATTTAGGATTTAACTTGACAATATTGATGTCAAATGTTGGAAAATTTGTCATTGAAGTTGCAGATTCATCCCTTCCATCATAAACACACCTTCTTTAGGTGGGTACGGGTGTCACAATCTCGAGGTACCCTAGTGATATTTTCCTTCCCAAGGGGTTTACTATCTTTGGTAAACACGGGTGTCACGACCCAGGGATTCCCCAGTGATCCTTCTCTATTTTCGACCCTCGATCTTGTCATCCAATTTCTCCTTTTCTTATTTTCCCGTCCAGACCACAGATCTAAGAATGTTTGGCGCAGTATAGCCAAAACTTGCTCTTGCGCCATAAAACACCAAACTCAACTCAACTCTACTCCATCATAAACAATTGTTTGTTGATCAGTTACTTTATGTATTAATTAAATTTTAACTTAATTAACAAGTATTTCTTAAATTCTAAACATTATACCACTATAATTAGAAATTTAGATAATTCAAAGTAAGTAGCTCTATACCAGCTGTCAAAAAGTCGTGACAAAACTTCAAATTGCGCCTGCGCGACGAAACTGACGGAAACGAGTAAAAGCTTTAATACACGCACAGATACAGAAAGTCTATTAGTCGCTATGCAATCGCATTCATTATTCTGTTACTTAGACTTCTGGCAACCGGTACTGTGACGCTCAAATTATTTCAAACAGAGGGACTAAATATCCATCAATGTGCTCAAAAAATACATGCTTCATAGACCGTATTAGAAGCAAAACGAGAGAAGTTCGTGGATGACGCTTTAATATATGCTAAAAGTTTACGTCAAGAGCCTGAAATTCCTTTTGATCTCCCATGACAAATCAGGAGGAAGCATCTATTTGGCGACGGAAGTAAGGATGTTCCGTTATCGTACGAAGATGACTTGAGGCGAACAATGTTTTTTTCAATAGACAGAGTAACTGCTGAAATTGGAGAAAGATTCCCCCAGTTGCAGAATCTAGCGCAAATATATGCTTTTTTAAGGCCTGAAATGATATTGAGCATGGACGAACTTAACTTAGATCAAGCTCCTTAAGACATTAATAACGAATAATTCCAACTTGAGTGCGTACGTCTACAAGCTTTCGTAGCTGCAACAGACCCAGGCTGTAAAAAAAATTAGGTCTGGCTCTCTGGGTTTATTAAAAGAAATCTCATTGAGTCCAGATTTGAAGATGGCTTACCAAACATTGTCATAATGCTGAAAATTTATTTACCATCTGCCATCAGCAGTGGCGCACACAAGAGGGCGGGGTCCTGGGGGTCCGGACCCCCAAAGCCCTTGATTTTTTTCCGATTGGTTATAATTCTAAGTATATAATACGTAAAATTTAATTAAATATTTGTTATTAATCATTAATTTTATTAATTAATGCTAATTATTTATTCAATAATTACTTTTTTACTGTGTTTTGTTCCTGAAAATGGACAAAATCAAAAATAGCATAGTACAAGAATGGTGAACTTTCAACCCCGGACCCCTCCTTGAAAAATTCTTATGTGCGCTACTGGCCATCAGTAATGCCAGTTGCGAGAGAAGCTTCTCTACGCTAAAATTAATCAAAAATTATCTGAGATCGACTCTGTCCACTTTAAGTCTAACAAATGTAACTATTCTGGCAATTGAACATGACATACATATTGATGTTGACATTGTATAAAAGATTTTGCTATAAAAAAACCACGAAAAGTGCATTTTAATCAATAAAAGAATTTAAAGTTGCTTTTTTTTTACTTTTACTAATCTTCTTAACTAATAATTAAAATAGAGAGGCGACAAATTTCCGGTCGGCCCAACGTGGCAAAAGATCATGTTACACTATTGCTCAGGGGTTATGGTCATTATGTGTTTTCAGTTCTAAGCTTAAAAATCTGAAACCTGACAGCTTCAAATATGTATTCTTCTATTTCAAAGCAAGGTTCATTAAAGCTGGTACTTGACATGAATTCGGTATTTTTCTGGTTTATGGTTAGATGCATTTTATTTGCTTCCACTTCCAAATAAAGAAAAGGTCTGTTTAAGTGCATTAGGTGACCGAATGACTATGACAATATCGCATAAGCTACGTTGGGACCGTTCCTACCCCCCTCCCCCGTCACCACACGGAGGGTTTGATTAACGTATAAACTGAAAAATACCGAAAGTCACACAAATACAATTTTTAAAAAAAAGCCAATAAATAAATAAATAAATAAATAAATAAAAAATAAGGTATAGAGTTAGACATCAACAAGTAATATAAAAAAATAGTTTTTAAGTCAATTCCTACTTATATCAACAACGAAACTTTTTTATTTTGGCTATTTTTTTATTAAATAGTTAAAATTTAAATTAAAAATATGTATATATATAGGACAGAATCACAACATTAAGTGGTATTGTTTTTATTATCATTAAAGTATCGTATTTAATTTCAGTCCAACTGAATGCTTTAACACGTGAGAAAAAAACCTTTTCACAAGTTTCGATACAAGTCACCAAAAGGGTCACTAAGTCGTCAAAAATGATGCCAACGTGGCTGTGTATTTGTAATTCTTTAAATAATTAGTTTTAATCCATTAATTTTTATTTAAATTTTAATTAATTATTGTATTGTCATCCCAAATGATCCTGTATATAAAATTTAAACAATTCAGCTCTTTAAAATGTAATTTTTAACGATTGAAAATTCCACCAAGACAAATAAATAAATATACAAATATATAAATAAATAAATATATAGAAAGTGCGAGCTAATATGTGTGTGTGTAGGAATTGAATGAAGCTTCATTATAAAAAAAATCCAAAAAGTGCAAGCTATATTATTTCTTCTGAAT
The DNA here is from genome assembly GCA_019973955.1 of Trichonephila inaurata madagascariensis. Taxonomy (NCBI): domain Eukaryota; kingdom Metazoa; phylum Arthropoda; class Arachnida; order Araneae; family Nephilidae; genus Trichonephila; species Trichonephila inaurata. The sequence goes on from BMAV01009744.1 coordinate 10,237, forward strand.
AATAACTATCTGTCAAGCAAAATATATTTAAAACTAATCATAAAGCGTCTTTAATTTATCGTCACTATTTTAAAGCTCACAACCTCTTGCCATTTTCTCAGCCATCATTCTTTTTAATTACAAGTAATTTGTAACAAGTAATCCTCTCCCAAGTAATTTGCATTCACTTTCGAATCTAGCTGCCGCCAATGGCTTTATTTATTGCCTACATAGCTAAACAAAAGACCAGATCGTCACAAGAACCCCCATCAATAGCTTCTTACTAAACATCAAAAACTTAATTTTAACACCTTTCCAATCCATATTTAAAAATAATAAAGAAGCCCTAATTGCCTTTACCACGTTTTTACTCCTCAACAACCCCCAATTAGTTAATATTCCAAAACACACATCAAGATCCCGAATCGCCCAGGGCAGCAAAGGCCCCATCAGAGTGTTGTGGGGACATGAGCAGAGCAAGATTAATAGCCCACTGAGGGGGGTTCCAGGGGCGTTTCTCGAATCCTGCCACCTTGCGACCATGATCTGATGAATCGGACCCTTGGGTGCCGCCGTTTTAAATCAATTGACACTTGTCCTGCCCCAGAAGGGTGGACGGAGGGAATATTAATGTTAAATGAGGCCTCGTTATGCCTTTGCGGCGGCGGGATGAATTGATAGTTTTCGAACGGTAATTTCTATTAAATTAATGTTAAGAAGGTGTTGCGGTAGAGGTGTTGAGCTGAAGCAGGCGATAATGAATTTATGGACTTCGGTAAGGGGATGCGGCTTAAATCTTAGGAGTATCTGGAATTTGCAGTTGAATCTGAATAACGCTTTAAGGGTGTATTAGGATTATTTCTCTTCGAATATATATGTAGCAGAAAAAGGACGAGATTAGGAAATTCATGAAATCCCTAAGGGATAGGATCAATTGACGGGATATGTTAAAATAACGTGTGTGTCTCTTCAATGTCATTTCGTAAGTGATTAAGTAAGTGATTTTGTCAAACTCTGCACTGTTTCAGTGAAATGATGAAATGAACTAGTCAAGATTTGCATTGGCAAAATGCTGTCCAGGGGGGGAGACACATGGGGGATGTCGAGTCCTTGTACTTCCTAACCATACAGGTAGTACTATTGATCCCTTAAATATCAACCCCATATCTTTAAAAAAATGACATCATAGGATTAACATAGGGATTGATATTTTAGTGCGTAAGCAACCGAGAGAAAAGACACATAAAAAAATACCAGCCTAATTTTCTAATAATTTTTATTAGTTTCGAATAAATAATTTGTATTTCATTGACTATTGTTGTATTACTTACTTCTGCGTTTAATAGTTCACCCTATTTGTTAAATAAACACTTTTAAACTCTTGCCAATTTTTTTCCCCATCATTTCACTGAAACATGTTAAGGATTTATTCATATCCCTTACTTTTATCAGGGAAATGACCTTGAAGCGATGTCACTTTAGCATCTCCCATCAATTAAACATCCCCCTTAGGGATTTGATGAAATTCCTATAATTCCATCATTGCTACTCTCCAAAACACAACACGATAAAACGCGTCAAATTAGCGATTTCTTAAAATTTGGCGGAGAAGCGGCCGATTCGACAACTTCACCGAAGTTTGAATACATGGGCCAACTGATCCCGGACCCAAGGCCTCGGCTTTGATAAAGGGCAACGTCTCATAATGACTGCGCCTCTAAAGATCATGATCCGAATAATATTAGTTGTCAAATATTATTCCCGGGAATATTCTCCGAAAAATTGGGAATTTCAAACTACCGTATTTAGTTCAGTCTAAGCAGCAATTTTCCTTAGTGTTAATGTTTCTGAAAAATCGAAAGCGTTGGCCTATAATCGAAGGCGAAAAAATTCGTTGGAATTGAAAATAGACCATGAAGCTGGAGGTTAGAACTATTAAAATAATTTAAAAAATTTTAATACTGTGTATTAAAATAAATTATCCACATCTCATTTTAGTTATCATTTAAAATGTTTTCAAACTTTTATAAAAATCGGGTGTTGATGAACCATTTTAAACTATTATTTTCAATTTTTCACAAAAATGTTTTCAGAATATGGGGTGCAGCTTAGAATCGATGACAGTTTAGATTCGAATAGATACGGTATATATAGTAGTAACACGAACAGAACTGCATTATTATGTCATGCATGTCTAAGCCCAACACCCTACACCATCATTAAGACCCCTTGTGGCATTCAATCGATTTGGTTTGTGTCTAGGTCTGTGAGATTATTTCTTGCGAATTACTGTTTGTATGAGTATCTGACAACGTATGCTATAGACTGTATAAAGGGTCGCAGTTACGGCCTAATTTTACATAGAGGTTCAGGACCACAAAAAAGATCTTAAGACTTCACTTTTTTTATATATGTCGCAGGGAAATGATTAAATTAGGAATTTCATCAAATCCCTAAGGGATCAATTCACGCAAACTGTTAAAAAAGGCTGTGTGGGGTGTTTCCCCTAAAAAAAATAAGTGATTTTGAAATCCAAATTTTTTTTCAGTGAAATGATGAAATAATATTGGGGAAAGGTTTAAAAGTGTTTATTTAACAAATATATATAAAGGGGGCATTATTAAAATTAAAAGGGAATTAAAAACTGTTTAAACCCTTAATTATAAATTTTTTATTCGGAAAATAATTAACAAAAATAATTGGAAAAATAAAGTTGGTATTTTTTTAAAAACCAAAATTTGTAGTAGGGTTTGAACATTATTTTTTTAAAAATTTTACATAAATGTAGTACTTCAAAAAAATCCTGGTTTTTTTTAAACACGTTTTTTTAAAATTATTATTTCCTTTCTAAATTTTTTCTTTTTTTTATTATCAAAAACTTTTTTTTTCTATAAAGGGGGGTGGTCAAATTCCCAATTTGTTTGTTTTAAAATTTTTAATTGAAGTTTTTTTTTCGGTTTTTTAACTTTCAAACTTTCAAAAATTTATATATCAATCGAAATATAATAATGCAAAGAATATAAGTAAATAAAACTAAAAAACGATATTTAGATCATTTTGTTTTGGTGCCTCACGTCAGAAGCCCGGCGCTGCTTGGCACGGACGAGGAGAGAGAGGGGAGGCAAAAGAGAGTGGTAATAAGTGAAAACAGAGCTCTCCAAATGTTGACTTGTTCTTTTCATCATTTCGCTAAAACAGTTTGGAGATTTGATCAAATAACTTACTTATATCAGAGAAATGACCTCAAAGAGACGTTATTTTAACATCTTGCGTGAATGGATCATCTCAATTAAGGATTTGCTGAAAGCCCTCATTTCGTCATTTTTCTGCGACTTATACACATCTAAATGATTTGACTTTTTTAATGTTGCAATTTGAAATTATACGAGAACTGTATATGACGGACTTCATAATTTCGAACCATGCTCAAGTGACAGCAAGAATGGCACTACTCTCCAAACTTACACACTACGCTAACATAAGGACTTTGAGCTTCGACAAAGTTGTTGTTGTCTTGTCCTTTCCGAAGGGAAGGAATGAATGCTGCCATAGCCTGAGACAGGTTGAACTTCTTTAAGATAGATGGCGACACCATCGATCTCCACCTCCACAATTTAGTTACGACGAAGTTAACTTGCACTAGTGACTCTACAGGGAGAGTCTTTAGTGGCAATAAGCTTGAACTTCTGATATGCCGTCCACGAGTTCATATCCAGAACCACTAGGCAGATCAGGTTTACCCATTGGGCGTTTAGGACGGGCCCCCAGGGGGCCGGGGCTCGGAAGGGCTCAGATAAGCTGGACTTAACCGGATCCAAGAGCCCCTCCTTGGATCCGACAATGCCAAGGGGGCCCGTAGATCTACAGCTCCCAGGGCACGAAATGAACTTAAACTGGCACTAGGCTACCACATCTACTTTGACTAAATGAAACAATTTTGTTGCACTCACAACTGATGGATAAAATAGTTTATATTGATGTACTAATGTTTATACTGATGTGTTTTGCTCTACTTTTTTGAACTTTTCGAGGAACTGGCATGGGCCATATCCCGACATAGACTTTTGAATATTCAATCAATAAAGTCAATTTCTTTTAACAAAATCTAACACTCTATGGCGAAATGTGTCACACTTGGTGTGAAATACGTTTGAATTTCCCTTTCATCACGAACGCCTCACCACAAAACAAAATCTGGTAGGCAAACAAAATTTCATTTCACATCATCAACATGAAATATTTGACCATTAATAATACTTGAGTGATTGTGTATGTAAGCACACAGAATGGCCATCCAGCAATTACTTGACGGATCACCCTGGTCATGGGAAACCTTTCGCTTGAGAAGTTATGTAAAATCGGAATTGGCAGCAGCAGAGCATCACAGCAACAGCCCTGGACTCATCTTTCCAAGATTGCAGCCAGCATGACTCTTGGCAGGAACATGGGTTGACCATGGGTATCAAATTATGGCTCATTAAACACATTTTAAAATGACGCCTCACCCCCCTCACAGTCTGGCTGGAACGGATATATCTCGTGAAACTGGCGACAAAAATAGAATTATTTTTTGTCCTGAGGGATATTTTTTTGAGGATATCCCACTGGTCCGGCACTAAGAAACCTTTTTTCAATCGTAAGTCTGCAGTTTAGATGCCCGATATTTTTCAAGGGGTGTGGAGGAAAAGAAAAAAAAATAAAGGATGAAGCCAGGAAAGAATAGGGGACGAAGAAAAGAATGGGATATATTTTTATGGAAAGAAATGTTGCCAACCGAAGTGAAGAAAAAGTGTATGAAAAAAATATATATATAATGTCAGTAACAGATTTTGATCTTGGTCATTTTTTAGTAGCTCTACCAGACGACGAGGACATCTTTCTCTTGATTTTAAAATTGATGGCTTTTTCGATGGGGTGAAAAGGATCCTCCCCCTTTTTTTCCCCAGAAAGTTTTCATCTCTTTTCTTGAGTTCCTTCTTTCTTTTTTCTTTTTTTTAAAGTTAGAACCATCTTCCAGTTACATGTGTAGAGAATACTTTGAGAGGAAAAAATTGTGGTATATTCTTTGAGTTTTATTCAAGTCTGAGAAAAAAAAAAATGCATGTAGAAATAATCTGATTGGTATATACATTAAATTTTTATTAAATTGGGTGAGATATTTTTTAATTTCTGTTTAATTTATTCTTAAATAAATTATAGTTTTAAAAAAACTTAAGAAAACACGCGTTTATAGTTAATCGAACTAAAAAGTAAACAAATAATTCATAATATAAGAATAAAATTACTAACATTAACGAGAAAATTAATGTCATTGGGGTAAAAGCGTTAAGTGCTCGATATCAATTGTTATGACTTACTAGTTTTATTCCGAAATGCAGAGTTAGTGTAAAAATGTAGTACACAGGCCCCCACTCTTTTACCCCAATGACATTAATATTTCTCGTTTATCATTTTATTCTTAAATGAAAAATTGCTTTTTTTATTCGATTCACTATATAAACGTGTTTTTTAGTTTTTTTTTTTAAAAAAAAACTATAATTTATTTTTTATTTTTAGTTCGATTTACAATAAAAGAGATTTTTTTTTTTTAGTTTTAAACTATCATTTATTTTTGATGAACTAATCATAAATGCGTCATTTTTTAAGATTCTAGAATATTCATTGACATCCTATCAGTGCGTCGATATGGACTGTTTTTCAACATGTAAGATCGGCCAGCTGAAGGAAATCTGGAAGAGCTAAGTTTGAAATTTAATGCGGAAGAAGGTGTAAAATCAATTATATTTTTACTAAAAACATCCCTATTTGTTTCCACTGTGAGCGTTTTCACTTTAGGGATTTGACTTAATCTTTTAGTTGCCAAATCTGGAATTAGTCGCCAAATCTGGAAATGGGTTCTTATCCTGATTATCCTGATCAAGGCAATGGAACAAAATTATTGAATTATTGTATTGTGACGTCTCTCGCGTCTTTCTGTTAACATAACTCCTATGTTCTTTGACGGCCCACGATTAAGGGCCCAAAAATTTTTCCCAACCCAATACCAAAGAAAAATAAAAAGATATTATGGAAAAAAGTTTACTATAAAAAGGGTAGAAGCTTTGATGATGGGGTATGGGGTTGGGGAAGCCTAGATATAGCGCGGGAGGCTCAGAATGTATTTTGGAAACATTCTGATCGATAAACGTGACAAAACAGTGTGAATCTTACAGATCAAGATTTAACCGGGCCAAAAAGGGTTTTTTGGGAAAAAATAGAAAGCCCCAAGATAAAGAAATTTTGGGAAACATCGTTTTTTAAAGGTTTATAGATACCATTTTCTAGGTAAAGGAACCAGAACTGAAAAAGGTAATATTAGATATAAGTAATTAGATGCATAGGATTTGTAATGTATGAGATAAAGGATCTAGTTGCGTGATCTGACTTGAATACGTGATTTAATTTGGGCTTGACTCTCACTTTAATTAAAATTGTCAAATTAGAATTTAAGTAATATAAGTTAATCTTAATAAAGTTGTATTAAAATTTTATGTCTCATCATTTTGATAATCCACACCTCGCTTACGCGGAACCGGCACGACATGGTCATCACAGGATGGCTATGTCCATACCTAACGTATTTAATTCTGGGTTAGGTAATGTAGGTGGAAGTACGGTTCTACCTGAAATGTACTTTTCAGGGGTCGGAAAAACGTTGCAGAGTTTATAGAGTGTATAGATAACAACATACAGTTACTTGAAATCCCAAGTAATCTGTCGTATTATTTACTTAAAAGTCATCTCGGGAAAGGGGCTCAAGATTGGTATTCGATATTTGGTTCGTTGTTGGGTGCAAAATACAGCCACGGATTTTGCGCAGCTCAAAGCCGATTAGCGAAGGCTTTTCCGCGGCCCAAAATAAGAAAGAACTACAGTCGGAGTTTTATGCATCCCAGCGGGGAAGAAATCAGGATGCTACTGTTTTTTGTGTATAGATTACTAAAAAATAGAGAAGTTTAGAATTAGGAATGTCCCAAGCAGACTTAGTGGATCATATTTTAGTTCGACTCGAACCACAGGTACAAGACTAGTGGAAGTGCGCAATCCACAAAAACGATACAACTTTTAGAAGTCTTGGCTAAATTCGAAAGAGATATTCTTCAAATTACAAAGGGGTTATCAGAACGATAATATAGAAAGACGAGGTCAAAATGCGCATGGATGCCTAATTTTGAAGCTAATGGTAGAAACTGGAGGAATTCTGAAATAAGGTGTAGACCAAATAACAGTAGAAATGAGTCTTACGAGAATAGCCGTCAAAATAATAGAGGGTTCGAGAGGAATAGGTTTCATAATAATGATCAGAGATTCAGCAACAGGGGTTACTCATTTCGAAATGAGCGAAATGATAATTTTAATAGAGGGGACCGTAGAAATAAGGGTTCAGTGATTTAAATTTTAATCCCGGGGGATAGGACCAAAGGGGGCGATTAAATATTGTAAAAGGGTTTAAAGATCAACCTCAAGAGGTGTCGACAAGAGACAATTGGGGCTTTCTCCCATATGTATAGCACCCCTAGAACTTCCCCACGTGCCTATTTTATTAAATAACACATTTTTGAAAGCCTATGGGGCACCGGAGCAGATAAATCATTTATATCGGAAGAAGTATATAGAAAATATTTTTTTTATAAGCAAATTAAAAATCCGGAGCCCAGGTAATAACAGCACAGGGTGCGAAATGCCAAAACAGGTTGTAGAATTGAAAATTAGGATCAGACAATTCGAAAGAAATTGGTCATTTCATGTGTTGAAAGATTTAGAATACCCATGTATTCTGGGTATCGATTTCAAAGGGGGCAAAATCGTTTTAGATTTTGATCAGAAATCGTTGAAAATTCAAAAAACTGGTTAAAGATAATAAGGTAAAAAAAGGGAATTTCCCGTTAAGGGGTCGAAATTAAACATGGTGGCTACGTTTTCCGAAAAAGCATGAAAAATATAATTGGTGAAAAAATTAATTGTGCCATAATCAAAATTTGGTCTTACTTCCGGGAACAAAATAAATGTGACCCAGAAGGGGTATATATATAGATATTTAGAAAAAACCCGGGAAAATAACTCGGTTAATAACGATATGTGAGAATTGGTCCCGATTTTCGTTTAATTGAAGGATTTTTTTTTATGGGGAAAAAAACCAACCATTAGGTGAAATGGTGTATACATTCCCCAAAAACTTTAAAGGAATGAAATTGAGAGAATTTTTATGACAAGCCAATCGCTGGGCATTTGGCAGATTTAAAACGTATCATAAAACCCCGGGGCGTTTGTTATTTCCCGACATGAAAAAATTTATTGATCAATATGTCTCTACATGCCATATGTGCCCAAATTAATAACTATAAAAACGCGTTACCAGCTGGTCGATTAAATCAAAAAAATTATCCGAATGAGATAGTGACGGATTTGTTAGGCCCCTATCCCATATCGAGAATAAGACGTAACCGCTTTTTTTTAGTAATAACCGATCATTTCCGGGGTGAAATTATATCTTAAAAGGCCTCATCTCGTATAAAAGCGGGTATTTTTTTTTAAACTTTATATCGCGTTTGGAGCTCCCAAAAAAATAATAGTGATAATGGTCCCCTTTTTATCGGGTTTTTTTGCACTTGGAAAAATTAGGTTTAAAGGGGTTAAATTTTTTGCATATCGACCACAAGCAAATCGGACTGAAAGAGTTAATCGAGATATAGTGCAAATGATTGCAAATTATGTTTGTCCACGATACGGGGATCAATTTTACGTGAGTTTGCTTCCCGCTATTCTACGGCGTGAATGAAACAACGGGAAAAACCGGCTAAATTTTTTTTGGGTCGAAAATTGATTACCCATTTAAAAAACTAGTTATGATATCGGAAAGTTCAAAATTCTTCAAGATATACAGAAAAGTTTTAAAAGGGCTGGACTAGTAAAAATTAAACAGGAAGGTGGGAAAAATATTAAAATTTAGAAAAAGACATAAAAATGGTAAATGATTGGGTCTTTTGGAAACACCCCTGTAAGTTCAGCAGCTAACAAGTAGGGCTTTTTTAAACAAAAATTTGGGGACCTTAAGAGTCTTAGAAGTTAAGAATTTTAATAATATTGTAATATGGAAATCGGGAAAAAAGATTAACGTTAACGTAGATCAAATAAGAATATATGTCATAGGAAATGTGAAACCCAAAGGGAAAAATCCCCCAAAAAAAAAAAATCAAGGGAAATCCAAAAAAAAAAGGGAAAAAGGCCAATATGGGAAGAAAAATCTGCGGTGAAACGTAGGTTGAGGCAAAAGGGTTGGTAATATCAAAAATAAAAAAATAAGGGAAAAAAAAAAAAATGGAAAATTTTTTTAATTAATAAAAAAAAAAAATTTTGAAAAAAAGGAAAAAGAAAAGGGTTTCGGGGAAGGCCCAAAAGGTGGCCCCAAAAAAGGAAAAAAAATTAAAAAAACAAAGCATCCTTTTTTTTTTGGGGGGGGAAAAGGGAAAAAAAATCACGAATTCAAAACCAGGGAAAAAAAAGTTGGCCCACGGGAACGAAGGGGAAAAACCCCAAAAAGGGGAATAAAAAGGGCCAAAAGGGTTAAAATTAAAAAAAAGTCCCGGGAAAGAAAGTATAAAATTTACTTGAATGAATGTAAAAAAAAAAAAATCTTGATTGTTTATTTTTTTTAAACAATGGGGAAAATTTTTCGGGAAGTTGGGGGGGGGGGTTAAATTATAAACCCAAAAAATAAATAGTTTTTAATTTTGGAATTTTATTGTTAAAAATTTTTTTTTTGGAAAAAAATTTTAAAAACCCTTTGGTTCAGA
>BMAV01009745.1:0-50454 GCA_019973955.1 Trichonephila inaurata madagascariensis
AAAATTTTTGTGAACGGCGTAGTTTGAAGGGTTACTTGTTTTATTTAGTGAATCATCTCTACCCACACACACAAAAACTCAAATGTATTATCGTATTTACTCGAATCTAAGCCACCCACAATTCTCTACACGTTTTTGAGAGAAAAAAATGAAAAATTGTGTAAAAGTTTCATCGATTTATGATACTTAAGAAATTTTAAATAACATTTTTAATGAGAAATAACAAGAATCTCATAATTTAATATATTTTACCAGTATTAAAAACTTTCAAATACATACATGAACCTATAATTATTTTAAGCGTCGGTATCATGTTTTGAAAATGATTCATCAATCCCAGCTGACTTCGGTATTAGTTCCGGCGTCGCCATTTTCCCACACCGTGTCGTCTTCCGTGACCTCCGATCCATTTTTAATGCAACATTTTTTTAAAATAATGTATCATAGAAAAGTTCAAAAGAATTATGAAAGACTGTTGAACATTAACAAGAAAAAATCTTATCATTTTCTTACGCCATCGATGTATATTTGTTTCAGCCGTGTCAAATTTTCACTGGCCGCCGCTGAGTTTCAGTTCTTTTTCTGCATGTAAAATTGCCTTCATTTTCATATTTGCTTCATAGTGAACTCGTTTTGATATTATTACTGATATCTTTCGTGTGTAGGTGATTAAAAGAAAGCATATAAACAGAAATTTCGTAAAGACTAAGGTGACAGTCTTCCTTTTTTAGGTTCTGTCCTTCCTCGAAAAGTGTCCTCCTCTTCAATATTTTAAAACTGATCTGTTGATCTCTGTATTCAGAGATGAATCAAACGTGTTTCCAAAATGTCGAAGAATGGTCTGAAACAAATATCACAGGAAATAACAGTTTTCAATGGTATTTTTTGACTTTGTCGCAAGTGAATTGGGCAGATATAGAAAATTACGTTGAGTTTTTACCGAAAGAAATGCCTGATGATAAAATCGATGACAATTGTCTGTTTGAAGTAGAAAGAAGATTGAATGTATATTTAAATTCTAATAAATCAGAACAATTGGAAAATCAACATGCTGAGAAACTGGTAAAAGATGGGTGAAATTACTTCAACCATTTCAAAAATGAACACATTCCATATGAAAATGTAATTATTCTAGTTGAATTTACGTTGTACTACCCTGGAACTAATGCAACAGTTGAAAGAGTTGTTTTCAGTAGGTAATGATTTTTGTGAAGAGAGACTAGTAAGAAATCAAAATTGAATGTTAATATTTTAGCTACAGTGCTTACCATAAAATTCAGTACCAAAGATATTTTTTTGCCCGAACTTTCCAATATATTAGAAAATGATATGTTGACAAAAAAAAATTCATTCAATGGAAAAATACTCGTTTAAGATAATAATTAAAAAGAATGTAAGCGTAATTAGCGTATTTTTGTTTGAATTAATAAAACGTTTCATATATTCAAGTTGTCATTTTTTCTTAAATTTTTCGTCCTCCTTTTTATTGTAAAAAAAAATGGTCACCTTATAAATACGAGCAGACAGCGAAATTCAAGACAGACTGAATACTGGAAATAAAATGCGTAATAGGATGGCATCGATGCAAGTGGCCAGAATGGACAGAAACATTCTTCCTTTTAAAATGGTTGGAAACGGAATTTCGGTCACATCTAACAAATGTTTTGCCTTCGATTCTAAGCCGCACTCGATTTTCAGGAGCATTAACACAGGGGAAAAAGTACTTAGATTCAAGTAAATACGGTATTTTTAAATCATACGCAAAATTTTGTTATATTCGTGTGAAAAACGTACTCTTGATATTCTCTTTGAAAATACCTTCTCATATACAGTAAGCAAATCTTTCAATCAATTCAATATACGTGTTGATATAACTATTATTCTTAAATGAATAGAGCACACAAATGTAAGTAAACAAGTAATATATAAAAAAAATTTTAAGTCAATTCCTACTTGAATGAACAAAGAAAAATTTTATTTTAGCTATTTTTATTAAATAGTTACAATTAATATAAATATGTATATACATAGGACAGAATCACAACATTAAGTGGTCATTAGTTTTTTTAATTATCAATAAAGTATCGTATTGTCCTTTAATTTCAATCCAACTGTATGCTTTAACACGTGAGAAAAAAACCTTTTCAAGTTTTGACACAAGTCTCCAAAAGGATCACAAAGTCGCTAACGTGGCTGTATTTGTAATTCTTTAAGTAATTAGTTTTAATCAATTAAATTTTATTAATCATAATTAAATTACTGTATTGTCATCCAAAATAATCATGTATATAAAATTGCAGTTCAATGGAGCGCTTTAAAATGTATTTTATTAACGATTGAAAATTCCACGAAGATAAATAAATAAATAAATATAGAGAGAGTGTGTGAGCTAATAGCAGGAATTGAAAAACAAGAATTTATTCTTAAAAATTTTAATCTAAAGGTAGCGTCTTTCCAAATTTTATGCAGTTTTAAATTTGAGTTGAGATGTCTCCTCCAATCGTAATTTAATTTATATATCGTAATTCTGAACCTCTATTATAAATTCAGATGTTTAACAAGTAAATGCTTTTAAAACTTGCTTTTAAGTATTCTACAAAGAAATGTCCTATCCCAGTTTACAATGATTAATAGTATTTCCTTTTTTTAAAATAAAAAAGAATTCTTAAATCAATAGCGATTACACTTTTTTTTGTTAGAGAAGCACAAAAAGAGCATCTTACCACAACAGTGAAATGGACCAAAATGGAGAAGTTAATGATCGTCCACAAAAAAGTTCTTATTAATCCATTGAAGCTTTCAATGATTTATTACGGCTGAACTTTTCAATTAAAAGGGTCTTTTAGTTTGAAACCCCTAACTGTTTTGCATATTTCAAGCATCAGTTGTTGCATGTTTTGCATTATTAGTTGAAACGACGTTAACTCTTAAAATGTTAGTTTTCGATTACAAAACATAGTTAAAAAAAATAATTTCTTCTTGCTAAGTGGAAATTAGAAAAGTTTTAATGAAATTTTCAAGTTCATTATCATAAAAACTCTACAGTCATTAATTCGTTGAATATCATAAGCTGATTAAAAAATTTTATGTAGATTATCAAATTTCGATAGTTGTAACAAAAAACTAAATTTTAAATTACATTTGCAAAAAAAAAAACGATCAAATGTTTAATTTTGTGTAGAATATTCAAACGATGACTCAGTTGTCACTTACTTTAAAAAGCAAGTAATGTAAAAAAAAAATTTAAGTCAATTCTCTTACTTAGGTCAACAGCGAAAAACTTTATTTTAGTTACTTTTTATGAAATATTTACAATTAATATAAATTTGTGTATGCATAGAACAGAATCACAATATTAAGTAGCAAAATAGAAAGCGATTTTTTTCCGTGCAATTTTCCACTTTCCTTTTCATACATGGAGTTGTATTATTCTCTCTCTCTCTTTCTTTGTGAAGTTTATTCATTCATTAAATTTAAATATTCCAATAAAATAGTATAGTAAAAAAATCACATTCTCAGAAATTTGGCTATACCATGTGGGATTCGAAACCCCGGCCTTTGGATTAGGAGTCCAACCTGCTATTCATTGCGCTACAAGGACACAACGAGTGATTTTTCTTTTTATATAGGGTGTTTGACCATTATTTTTATTTCTTTTTACTCATTGATCAAATTTAATTAATGAATTAATGTGTGAAAAAAAAACTGTATTAACTTCAAGTATCTTCCACTACAAGTTTAAAAAAATGTATGAATAAAAAGTATTTTATTAACGATTGAAAATTTGACAAGATATTTATATATAAATAAATAAATTTAATGAGAGTGTGAACCATAATAGTAGGAATTGAAACAATAATCGTCTGCTATTAAATAAGTATTTCTTTTTTTAGTTATGGAGAAAAGGTGTAATTGTTTTTCATATTCTATTTTTAAAATTAGGTTTTTAATTATTTTTACTAATAATAATTAGGAATTATCACAACTACGTTTTATTCTTATGTCTAATTATTCTTAGAAAGCTATCAACATATACAGTATTATAAATATTTACTCTTCTTTTAGAGAAAATAAAATAAATGAATAAGTTTCAAATTTCTATTCTAAAATCTTGAATAGTTTGAGAAAAAAGTTTTCCAACATTATATGATCTTCTTTATTTACTTTGTGAAATCTACTTCACTGAAACTAAATCAAACTATTCTTAAATATATAAATAAAAAAATTCGTTTTCACTCGTTTATGCTCCTGCATTTGAGCACCTGCAATTGTTACTTTATCTTTTTATCGAGATAAGAGAATTTATAAGAAAATTAAGCAAAATCGAAATCTGGCAATGCTTCAGAATCGTTTGGCGTTCTCAATTCGAATTCAGATTTTGACGGAAGAGAAGCCTAATGGACAGAAATAAAAAGAAATCTGTCTAAAAAAAAGGCAAAAGTCAGAGAAAATTTTTATTTTTAAGAAAAAACATTTGAATTTCGTTTTGAATGATACATTTTTTTCCTTTTGAAGAGAGTAAGTAAAATGATGCAAAAGGCAATTATTTGAAATAAGTGTATTATTCCTATATTTCATATAAAATTTAAATAAAGTTTCATGCTTTATAATTCTACTTTATTTTAAAAGTGACGTTAAATAGTCCTTTAATAAATGTATACTGCTACAAATTAGTGTTATTCTTTGTCTATGTAATGAATTTATGATCAAAAAGTAAAGAAAATATTAAGCTTTATTTCACTTGAATTATACAAACATAAGAATTACAAATCATAAATAAACAAAAATAATAATAACATAGCATTTTTATATTATTCGTAATTCTTATTTTTACATTAAGAGAGTGTAACGGGTTCTATTCGGTCTTCTTCTAATCCATTTGGGAAAAAAAAATTTTAACTGTGATTTTAGTTTAAAAACCGCTTACCGTAGAGATGAGTTGACTGTGAATGCAAATGTAACTGCTATTTAAGTGACTTTCGTTGAGTAGGCGAGTTAATGGTTAAGCGTAGATCGTTAATCTGAAACCAAAGTGTTAGTTAACGTAACACTTGAATTTATTTTATTAACGTAACTGCGAACGGTGGTCATGCATCTTAAGTCGACGGAGAATCTACCGGGAACTGGTTAAGTAACCAACCTTGGAGCTGACCGTGCTATCGGGCTTCAAGAAGGATCATAACAAAGAGTTTACATCCAGATAAGTCCTTTCTTTGATCTACTTATCCAATTCCGGGTTAGGATTTCATATTGCTCTCACAGTTAAGTGACTGAATCGCATATATTCCTAAAGTGCTAAAGATAAAATAAAGTTAGCTATTTTATGAACATGTCTGATTCTTCCTCGAACTCTCTCACACCTGCGACCTTCTGTCCATGACAAGTGTAAGAATATCAAAAGATGCTAGGTTTCTAAAATTGCTCAGTTCTTGATTAAATTTGAGAGGGGGGGAAGTTCTTGATTTCTTTTCAAATAAAAGAAAATTGTACGTGTTAAACTCTTTAAGATAATTTTTTGTCATATATTTTAACTTATTTTACAATGTTTGATTGCCTGTAAATTACGCTGAGAAGCTTTTTTGCATATTTTTAGTCGATGTAGTTCAATAAGATTTATGAATAATTTCCAATGTAAATATTAACCTAATTCTTCTGAATTGTCATAACTAGGTAATACAAGATAATAGCTATATGAAACTATCTTCATAAAGTTTAGTAAAAAAAATCAATATTTAACTTTCTATTTTATCAGTTTTTTGAGATAATAAAGAATTCATGATGATATTTTTCCAAATTAAATTTATAATCAATCCAATGGATTAGATATGATATTCTTTAAGAATCTAGAAATGGCTAAAGTATTCGCAGCACTAAATTTGTGACCCTTAAGATCAATATTTTAGGAGTACTTGTATATCTAATACTTCATCATTGTGTTTAATTTATTTCTTCAAAACACTTATAAAGTTGTGTTTCGTATTATATACACTAGGTAGAAAAAGTCTGCTTTCACGTACTATTGCTTACATGAACAACAAAAAAAAATTCAAAACTGAAATTTTAAAAAAAAATTTTAGCTATATTTTATTTAGTTCATTTTAAGTATTGAGAATAACAAAAGTAAATTTGGTTTGCTTTCATAGCTTTTAAAATAAAGACAGATTTGTAGCGATACCTACAAAAAAATCAAGTAGAAAAAGTCTGCGTTCGCTGTTTTAGTAGAAGCTATAGATAAATATTTAAAAAGGATAATGAGCTATTTAATAGCTGGTTGGATAACCCCGTCTTTCGAGAACCTCCTGAAGTCATTTCGGCATTGAATTAACAAGTTTAATTGTTTCTTCAGCGCTTATCTTCTCCCATTCGTCCTTAAGAACACTCTTCAGCATATCCTTGCTAGATATACTGTGTTGACGAATCTTACGCTCCAGCAAATCCCATAGGTGTTCCATAGGATTCAAATCAGGTGACTGTGGGAGCGTGTGCAGTTGATTTGGGACATTATACAATAGCCAAAGCTTCACAATCTCAGCGGTATGCTTAGGATCGTTGTCGTGTTGGAAGCGAAATGACGTTCCAAGGCCGAGTTTGGTGGTACCTACCTTTAAATTTTTTTAGGACATCAAGGTTATCATATTTATTAATAATTGATTCGATATACTTCAACTTGCCAACACCATTGCTCGCCATGCACCTCCACACTATAACTCCACCGCCGCCGTGGTTCACCGTTGGTACTAAATGCTCTTTTTGAAGCGCTGTGCAAGGTTTCTCCATACCAATTTACGACCTTTTATGCCGAAGATGCAAAATTTGCTCTCATCAGAGAATATTACAGTCCTCTAGAACTCTGGAGACTTATTTATATGCTCTTTTGCAAAGGCTATCTACTTGAGCTGGTTGATCATTGAAATATAAGGCTTTCTGCGAGCCACTCGTTTATGGTATCCAACCTTTTTCAAGATTTTTCTTGCAGTATCTGCCAAAATGTTTTTTGTTAAACTTCTCGTGAACGTCTGTTGCTATTTGAGCTGCAGTCAAACGTGGATTTTTTTTCAGCAAGGATATCATACTTCGTCTTTCTTTCTCTGATTGTGAGTTTAGATGGACGACCAGGACGAGGTTTAGATGTGTAAATTCCAGTAGATTTAAAATTAGTAATAACACGCTGGATAGATGAATACTGTCGTCACAACGGATCTGGCTATATCCCGACGACTTTTTCCATCTTTCCACATTTTCACGATGATTTTACGCTCACTGATACTAATTTCTTTACTTTTACTTTCCATGTCCTTAAATTGCTTCGTATCTCACAAAAATGTAAAAACTATTGCGTCACAACTTTCTTTAGCTATTTTGCTTGATAACTGAATGCAAAAACTCTGTTAACCTATAACGCCTGTTCATAAAATTTCCAGGAATCATGAATATTCAAATGGTGAACGCAGACTTTTCTGCCTACTATTTGCGTGCTTTGATACAAAACCCCCGCTATCTTACGTAGTTTTAATTCAAAACTAATTAATTCTTGAATGCCCAACATTTAAATAATAATAAACAAATTCATAAAATTTTGTTGAAAAAAAAATTATATTTCTATTAAATTTTACCTTTGTTCTATGATTTCCTTTTTCTGGCTAGTGTATGTTACCTATAAAACAAGCAATCCATTATTTCATAGAATAACTAGGTATTTCATGAAATAACTAGACACAAGTCAGTTAAAGTATATAAAATATTGAGTTCTACGATTTAACTAGGTATTCTATAAAATAACGATTACTTGATCGTTAAAGTATGAAATGCGACACTCGAAAGTTCTTTGAACCGGTTCTGGCAACTTTAGGAAGGATTTTTCTGATTAGAAACTAGAAATGGCCGAATAAAACAATTGTACTCTGGATATCAATTCAGCATATGTCAGCGAGAATTAATTTCCATTCAAGAAGTTCCAAATGTTGACACAACGCTTCGATCTGTTGCAACAGCTCAAAGTTGTGGTACTGGACAAGGATTTAAAAAGTGCTCGTGCAAAAAAATGTGTAATAGTATAGAGTATGCTTGTTTCAAAAATAATAAACAGTGCGGTCCAAAATGTCATCGCAGCAATCCTTGCTCTAATAAATAAAAAAACTAAAATAAAGGGATCTCATACAATTTAAATTAATATTCTCTTACATATACATTATTTTACACTTCTAAAATCAATTTTCTGTTTATTTTTTAACCATTATTAACTTCTAATGTTAATACACTAAAAGATTCATTGAAATATGAATGCGATTCTGAAATTCAGAAAGATGCATTAAATGTATTTTAAAAAGTTTATAACGCTTTTTCAAAGACTAATCTTCGGATGTCTATCAACAAATATACCAAACATTTTCATAAAAAGAATAGTAATTTCTTCTTTTTAAGATTTGTATGATACGAAATAAGAAAAAAAAAGCATTTACTTTTCTTTTAATGATAAAAAGAGAAAGTTGTTATCCATCAAGAAGGGATTCTGTAGAAACTGGAACACATTAAAATGTTCGAAGTAGGCTTAACAGATAATAACTTCTGTCAAAAGAATCTGTTTCAGAGAAATAAATATTTATTTTAAAACTTTGCGTTTGAATTTCTATTTATTTATTTTTTCAGAAAATTTCATGATTTTGAGAAACGTTTATTTTAATGCGTTCTATTAAAAGAATACTTAAATACAAAATTGCTTCTAAAACTTACATTTCATAGAAATAAAATTCATAGCACTAATAGGATTATTTTACAAATTTGACCACCACAGTGGTTTGGCATGGAATAAAAGATGAATCAACCAACAGATGTAAATCATTTTCAGGAATGAAATGCACCAATATAATCAAATGGCACAGTCCTCAGTTCAATACCTAATGACGCCAAATACCATCGGTAAGAATAATAGAATTTAGAGAATTTATTACATGTCGAACTCAATTGACCTAAAGGGCCTTATTTTGCGTAACTCCGGTCAACGGTTAAGATTATATCCAAGGGGAAATTATCTAACATTTAATGATCCAAGTATCACCAATATTCCCTTAGTGTAATTCTATTGGAACATTTACTAAAATAATGAAACAAATGGTTCAAAAATATTTTTTCAATCTAGAGAAAAATGCAAACAATTTTTACTGATTTCGAATTCTAGAAATTTTAAAAGATGTACGAGCAGTATTTTTCTGTTTTAAAACCATATATACCAATATAATATTTTATTTTCTCTCCAGAATAACTTTCACTTTCATCATTTGTTGGTTTCTCAGTCTTTTATACACGCAAATATAACTCTACTATTGCATAATTCGAAGATTATACGACATTTTTAACGAAAGATCAAAAAACAGCATTAAAATCGCATAACTCAGATAACAATCGATTTCTTTGAACATGAATTACCATTTGGATTTCACTAACTATCGAAATTATTTTGAAATTCTAAATTATCCGTTGTACGCTCGATTTTCCAGCATAAATAAAATTTACGGGAGATATTTAGTGGATTTAAAAAGGGGGATAAATTTGGGGGGAAATTTATAGGTTTATTTTCTTCATGCTTCGGAATCCTCGAAAACTTCGAACGAATAAATAAAAATAAATAAATAAAGTCTAGACAGTATGAATATTCGAATTTGAATATTGGCACATAATATCATGGTAATTTTTTCAATTCCTACTATTAGTTCACTCTCTCTCTCTCTCTCTTCCTCTCTCCTCTCTATATATTTATATATATATATATTTTCTTGTTCAAACTTTCAATTGTTAATAAATTACTTTTTATTCATCCACTCAATTTCAAATACATCACATTACAACGGTCAGATAAATATCTGACTAAAGAGAAATAAAAGAGAATTAAAAAGGGCAGAGAGAAAATATTTGTCCCTACGAGCTAGTGATTTATTGTGTTCAAGCAAAATATGTCCACAGCAATCGGAAGTATTTCCCCTCTATGGACTTCCCTTATGTCACTTCCGGTTAAACCAAGCATTTATCTTATCGGGCAGATATAGGCTTAATAACAAAAAAAAAACCTTTCATTTGCACGAGCAACGTCATTTTAACGGTCGTTGCATTTTCTGTATTTGAAGTCTGAATCACTACTCTCCTAGTAGTTATTTCGGATCTTGTGTTCTCGTATGTTGTTTTTCCTAAACTCCTTCGGATGTTGTTTTTCGTAAGCTAAATTATATTGATGAAACACATGCATTACCATAGATCTGAAATGATGTTTTTATTGTTTGTTTTTCTTTCATCGTTTATTAGCCATTTCAGTTATTCAGCTATTGCTTTTAGTAATGAATAAAAATATGGAATTTTTTTCTCAGAATAAAATAGTTTTCAGATATCTTTTGGAAAATTTAATTTTATATCTACTGATAAATGTTTTGACAGTTATAACTGTATAGTTATATTATATCCGTTTAAATTAATTGCTAGTTATTATATTACTCGTATCTGATTGGTAATTGTTTACAGTGTTCCACACTAAGTGTCGACAAAATTATACTATCTCTTTTTGATTTTTCTCTAGCTCCTGAAAAAACACGGAATGTGTGTTACTTTAAAAGTTGTTGCTTACTTCAATTTAAATTATATTCTCTCAATATATTTGAAACATTTAAAAAATGTTCAGAAAAAGGAAGATGCTATATGTTATTTCTTTCAGATCATATTTAGAATTTTAGACAAAATTAAACTAGAGAAAATAAGGACAAAGTTCCAAAATTAACATCAATGATTTTTCGTATTCTTCAAGCTGTTTTATGTCTACAAAATTTCATTTTCGAAATTTCATATCGAATCACTACAATTTCAGTTTCAAGATTGTCATAGCAAAAAGAAACCAGTTAAAGCGAACAATTTTATGAAATCTTGAAACAAGTTAACTATGATATTTCTTTTTGAAGTAACAAAAACCCTTTGGAATAAAACTTGATTTTACAAATGGCAACCCTCTAATTTCCTTAAGCCTAATGATATGGCCTTAAAAACTTTAAATACTTATGATGTCAGAGCATTATTTATATTTGGATCAAAATTAACGGCTAAGGAATTTTTTTCTACGGGATTTTCTTGCACTTTATGTATAATTGTTGAAATGTCTATCTTTATTAGATCCTCATAAGAATTTCTAGAGAAAATCCTGAAATACCTTTTATTAAATTTACAAGAACATTTATATCTCTTCACAAATATGTATGACTACTTTATTTGTGTTTTTTGAAAAAATTTTTAATTTTTTTTGAAAATTTTATTTAATCTCAAAAATAGTTTTGTATTTTGACATTTATTTAAAAATTATTATGGACTTGATACTCCAAATATTTTAAGGAAGAAGTATTCGAATAATTTCACCTAACGTTATCATTTTCAAAATATAGCATTTGCGTTTAATTTATTTTGCATTACATGTAAATTTTTAAATTTTTAAAATAAATAATTATTATATCCTTTTCCCAAAACATATTCCAAAAAAGTTTATTAAAATAGAAAGATCTTCCGTAATTTATTTCGTTTTAACGTTAAAATATTAGTTTTTTAAAAAATTTAGTCTTTCTCTATTGGGTTTGGGCCCATTAAAACTTTTGCTTGCGAAATACTAATATGTATTACCTTAGGAAATAGTAACTATAACATTGTTTTAATATGTAAGTTGAATATTCCTATTTATAATATCCAAAAGAAGAAACGTCAGATATCTATCTATTAAAAAGTTTTTTGTGGAAATGCGAAAATAAAAATCGGCTGCAAACTATAGCTTGATAAGAATAAAATATTGTAAGAAAATTGTAAAAAGCTCGATAAATCATTTTTTTTTTTATTTGGCAAAAAAAACTTTTTGATTAAAATCCTATATTTTTTAAATTTTTTTATTGGGAAAATAAAAAAAATAGTACTGTGGTTTTTATTTTCGAAAAAAAGGCATCACTAGAACTCGGCAAATAAATCATATTCTTATTCCAAATAAAACTCGAAGTATTAAATTGTTATTTTTTTTTTATAGAATCTCTTTTTAAAAGATTCAAAACTATTTCAAATATGCAAGATTTCAAATATCAAGTACATAAATTCCCTTCTAAAACTACGCAAAACAATTTCTATTTTGCAACAGAGGACAGCATTCTGTAAGCAAATCGAATGAAATATCGAACACATTCCGTACTGTTTTCCGTTAAAAGCAAAATTCAGGAAAGTCCACCATCCCTTTTTTTGGGTTTAAAATAACATTTTTTGTCTTTTGCAAAACGCATTAATATTTATAACCACTTTAAATCATGGTTGACATAAAGAATTTACTTTACCGTATTTCATGCACTTCAATTTTTCTGTTCTACATCGAAAGGTTCCGATATAGAGAATTAAAGAATGTTTGCGAAATGAAATGTACAACAGGTTGTGCAAAACCATCCTTCGAAGAATACTAAATTGGTGAAAATTTGAGTCATGTGAAGTGAATTATTAAAAGTTAGTATGTGTAGAAAATCCGATAGAATTTTGGGTTGCTTACATTCTTAACGATGTATTTCTATCAAGTTCATTTAGTAACAATTTAAATGCAATAAATCCAAGAAAGTATTTCGCTCAATTCTACCTCAAAAGGTTCCAATACAGAGTGTTCAAGAATGTTTTAGGATTGAAATGTGGAGCAAATTCTGTAAAATCATCGTTCGAGAAATATTAAATAGTTGGAAATGAATTATAAAAAGTTATGTTCACAAGAAATTCGCTAGAATTTTGGATTGTTTACATTCTTTACGAAGTGTTTTGATCAATTTCATTCAATAACAATTGTTTCGTTTAACTATCATACATTTTCTCTTTAAATGTTGCTATCCTACATAACACAAGCCTTCGCTTATCATATGTATTAAAACCATAAAGTTTGAAACCATTTTATTACTAAAATTTACAATTCAAGTTTTGATTATGAGTTCTACTCTGTTTTATTTGTTAACCCTTTATCTACCGCATTACGATTTACTGCAGTTTTTTTCATGCAATATATATATTGTTCACTACATCAGTGCTTCTCAATGTTTCAATACTCGTGACCCAAAATTCAGTCATAATTTCATCGCGCGTCCCTCATATAATAGCAATGTACAGTAAGATCCCGCTTAACGCTGTATCGGTTTAACGCTCTTTTATTTGAATTGTGGGATTCCCCGAAATTACACACAGCGGTAGGCTTCCCGATATCCGAAACAGTTTATCTGTGTTTCTTCTTTCCAGCGGTGTTATACGAACGTATTGTTATCGTTTCAAACATTTATTAACGTTATTGTAAGTATAAATTTATATAATATAACGACTGCTATAGTGACAAATATTATGATTTTTAGTTTTTATCATGGGTGATAATAAGAAACACGAAAATAAAGCAGAAAGAAAAAACAGGAGCAAATTTTGACAGGAGTTCAAAGGCAAGACGGGGCGTAATGGTTGCCTTATCCATTTACCAACAACTTCTTAAAAAGCGCAAAAGGAAAATCAAATTACATTAGAAAATTTTTTTTGATAAAAAAGGAAAAAAAATTGGAAATACAAAAGATACTGTTTTTCTGAAATGTAAACATACTGATTTAAAATTTTTTTTTTTATATGTATATTCATCTATTATGTTTCTATATTTGTGAAAATAAATTTTGTTTTATTTTTATAAAACCCCAAATTAATAAATTTAATTTAAAATACCGGGCCCCCAAATTTTTTCTACCCATTTTCCCCCAAACCCCCTTTTTAATTACATGATAAAGGGTTAACCCCGGGGTCTTACTGTATTTACTTTTAATATTTTTATTTTGATGCAAAAAAACTACGACACGACTTTAACCTTTTAAATTACCACCGGTTATAAACGTTTCACTCCCCAAATCGTTAATTTCTCTGACGTATATATACGTTTTTTCCCTAAAATACGATCTTTTCTGTCCCTGCTATCCATAAAATTATTCCAAAGGCTTTAGAATGCAATAAAAGGATCTTGATAATGTTTGAGAAAGATTTACTTATTTCAGATTATTTTTGCTTCTTTATCCCCCCAATACATCACATACGCGGGCCTATGTGGAAAAAGGTTGGCATTAAATAGAGAATCGCGTAACTTTTAATCTGCAATTAAGGGTTTTATTATAAACCTTACAAATTATTAAGAGAATTGTTAACTTTTGCATATAATTTTATATGTGACAATCCCATGGGGACACTGGTAATTATTAAACTTGTTCTTAACTTCGTATTGTTAACTTCATTATAAAATGATTTTAGACGATATATTTATAAGTGTAATATACGTGTAAATTTATTTTATTTTTGTTATGTCAGAATGTTTTTTTGTTTTTTTTATTTTCAGTGTTTAGTTTTAAAAATAATCTTTGTTTTCGACTTTTCAATAGGCTCGCCCCCCCTCATTTGTCACCCCCCAAAGGGGGAGCGTGCCCCACATTTAAAACGCTGCACTACTTGAAAATTAAGGGATATACATAAAAAAAATACTCAACTTTGGGAAATTTAATCCATTACAGCTAATTAATTAATTAAAGATATTCAACTGTAAATTTAATTATATACACTTTTAACTTAAAATAATTAATCAAATCGTTTTCTAAGGACTTCATTAACATACAAAAAAATAAGACACTTGAACTTTGACATTAACTATTTTTTCGGGACAAAAATGACAATCGTCGCAATCCGCTGAAAACGCAATTTCGCGAAAAAACTATTCCCCTTTCCCCTTAAAAATATCCCAAAAACCCGTGCTGCTATATATCTTGGAAGAGTGGATTTCAAAAAATACTCCTGCTAAGTATCGTCAGAATATTCGTAAAAAGGGTCATTCTATGTAATTTTAAAGTGAGTGGTACTTATAAGTACAGTCGGTCGATAAAGGGTTAAACTGGTGCCAAAAATCACCCTAACATCATAAATGGCTTGCCCGTTCCATCTAACTGGCATGTCTAACCACTAGAATGTTTTCCATTAAGATCTATAAAATAATTAAGTAAGTTGTGAATAGTAAAACTCCTGTTAAGTAAAAAGCGCCTATTATAGCCGCACGATAAATACCTGCCCGTATTTCCAGCCAAACAGTTCATTTGCTTTGCTGTTTCCAATTTTTGCTTTAGGCAGAAATTTTCTTTTAGAAATTACATATATGTCAACAATATTAACGCGCATAGGTAAACAAAATGTAGATTTAAAAGTACACTTACAATATCAGAATATTATACATAAATGCTGTGGGTGGTAGTAGCAATTCCAGTAAGAATGCACCGCGTCTTGCAGTTTAAGTTCAAGTTCAGTCTTTTTTAGGTACCCGTTTGGGGGGAGTTTGATATGTATATTACAAAATTAATTATTTATATCTAGTCTGCTTATACGTAGTAGGATTCAAAAGTTCTCGAACTGAGTCTATAACGTAAAAAGAATTTTGTAGTAGAGCGACTATGATAAGTTTCTTTTTACTACCCCTTCTTTTCTAAAAGGGATTGTCCCGGGGCTACGCCATGGGGTCGTATTTTGTAGGCAGATGCATTTAGTAACCGGCAATTGAAAGAAAAATGGCGCTTTTGGAGCAAAAATGTGATATGCCCCCTAGTGTGCCCTTCTCCTGATTTATTAGCGTAGCTAGAGGTGTGGATTAAAGAAAAAAACTAGAAGATTCCGTCTTATTTTTTTTTTATTAAGACCTTTAAATTTGCCCCCCTAACAGATTAATAATAATAAAAATGTGAGAGAATCTACGATGACAAAACACATAATATAAATAATACCGAAATAGCGTAACTCTGACCACTTTAGGTTAACTAACTCGCCTAGCTCCAATTCCAATAATATCTCAGGTCCTAATATTAAATAATCAATCCTATCTTAATCGGTCGCCGATCCTATCTTAAGGAAGTTGCGCGTATTTACTCGAGGAATTCACGTGGTATGCCAGGCCCTAATAACCTATCTTCGTGATAACCTCTGTTGGCTGTCACTTCACAATTGTGTATCACACTCTATCATGAAATTCCCCAAATTGCCACACCGTTTACTCTAACTTCTGATATTTAAAGCTTTCTAATTTGCATCTTTTATTCACGTTTCACTTCTCGGGTTTTGGTTGGAAAGAGGTTGCTTAATTAATTCACAGCCCAAAAGAACCAAAGGACATGTTAGTGAGCAGCGTGAGCCCGTCTGAAGAATGAATGCAAAGGTTTGTGTTTGCTTGAGAAAGAGTTCTATGCAGAAGTACGGTAGTGATACATTATCGGGAACGCAAGCTTTTGAGTGACATCGACGTGGCAAGCAGAAATATCGCCAAGATCACTCTAAATGGAAGGTCATGCAAGAGATGTTCTTCAATATCCAGGGTATTGTGCATCTGGAATTCATCCTTGAAGGACGCATTTTCAAACAAAGAATATGTAGACATTCTGTGTCGTTTGTGTGCGTCTATCCGAAAGAAAGATCAAAATTTTTGGCTGAGCAGTCATGGGTGATTTTCATGATAACATTCCTACACACTGATCCCTACTCGTCCCTGACTTTCTTCTAAACCCGAAAATAAATGTCTTGCCACATCCTCCTTACTCCCCTGATCTCGCCCACGGACTCTTCAGCCTGTTTCCTAAGCCAACACGTCGTTTGTAGGGTCATCGATTTCGATATGCAGATGAAGTTAAAAAGTACATCGCAGGCTGAATTAAAGGGCATGGCTAAAAAGGGATTTCAGAAATTCTTCGACGATCTTTACGAGTGATCGTAAAAGTGTGTTGTTGCTCAAGGGTCTTATTTCGAAGGAGAATGTGATTCAGCAATTTAATTAGTAATAATTTTTAAGTTATAGACTCAGTCGTGGAATTTTTGAATCCTGCCTCGTAAATCTTTTAATTGTTTATCAACACGTTTATTAAATGGAGAAATAATTCTGTGATGACTTAAACTGAAATTTTATGTAATGTTAATTGCCAATCCAAAAGCATTTTTAATTATACCAGTCAAAGCAAATATATTATATTACTACTTTGAAAAAACCAACAAAAACATTTAAAACATAATCGTATAGCTACACAAAAGAGAACATTCCAAGAAACCATTTAAGAAATGCAAATTATACTGCTTATTTCTTAATGTATGTAATTGTTTATTTGATGTAGGCATCAACATTTTTTAGTAAAAAAAAGATAATTACCATATGAGATGTCTGGAAAATGCAAAGATATTGCTTTTCTTATATATCTCTTAACTTTACTACTTTAAAAGGGAAGATTATTATTTATTTTTTTTGGCTCAGTATTTAGGTTAATGATTTCGTAAAAATATTTATGTAAGTAGTTTCCTCGTTCAAAAGGGAAAACTTTTATACTGTTTTTTCAATTTAGTTAGAAATGAATTTACAATATTAACTATACTGGGTTCTAATTTATGTTTGTTTTCTCTTTACTTTGTTTTGATAATGTGAGTTATTCAAAAATTCTTGTATTCAAAAAAATTTTGAAAAATGAAAAATAAAATTATTCGACGCAAACTTTTCTCGTGTGCGTTTGATCAAATATTTTGATGCTTTCATTTTATAAATTTTTTTCTTCATTTCAATTAGATGTTTTTATATTTTATTTAAAATAATTGCAACTAAAAAACTAATAACTTGTTAACAGCCCGAAAGTTCTGTTTTGTGAATTAAAACCATGCAGAAGAAATAAATCTTTTCAAAAAACTTAACTTATAATTCTTACGGTATCCGACTACGTTCGGAACCGTGATTTTGCAAAAGCGTATAAATGGATAATATTTATGATATTTAGTGTCACATACATTAGAAAATGTATATAAAATTGCTTTAAGAATAGTATTACAATAAAAAATTATTTAAGTACAAAATTTTGACAAAAAATGAACATAGAATAATCACTTTTCAAAATATTCTCCTTTTGCGAAAAATGCTTCTATTTTAATAATATTTTGCCTGTCTATAGCTCAGACATCTGTACAAAGTTCAACTAGAATTTTTGAAATATATAGCTTAGAAGTGGGTTTATCCATGTTTTTGTACAACAGAAGGGAGAAATTTTAAGAAAAAAACGCCGATAATTATTTCAAGTGGTTGTAATTCACAAAAATAATGTGAATTTTCAAAATCATAGTTGAAGGCCCTCATATGAGGTCTGGGCTATATACAACAAAACATATTATAATAGCAGCATTTTCACAAGAAGAATATATTTTGAAAAAGTATTATTATGTTAAACCACTAATCAAAACCTGGCTGCATGAGCTGTGTAATATTAATAAGCTGTTATACGACCTATGCCATAGGCAATATCTCATTTATGCGCTTTAAAATCACAGTTTCGAGCAATGATCTATAATTAAATACTTTTTGAAATATTTGATGATAAAAAAGAATTAATGAAAAAAATATAATTTAAAATATAAATAGTTACATGCAAATTTAAAGTTTTAGGAAATTATAAGATTTTACTGTGTTATTAAAGTCTATTTTTCTTTTTTAAGGACTGCCCGTGTGCGGTCAAGTATTTTTTTTTTTTTTGTTATCCAAAGAGTTTGAGATTAAACTCGAGTATAAATATCGGTTTCTATAATATTTTATTTTGTGACGGATAAAAAATATATTTCTTTTAGTAAAATTCGTAAAAAATGCTTTAAAATCATTCTAATGTTCTCAACACCGTTTAAATAAAATTAAAAGCAGGATAAAATGTTTTATGATTAGATTTTTAAAACATTGTATTTTAACTGATTTTTATAATAAATAACTGACATAATTATATTACATTAAATTATAGAACACGAAAAAAATAAATCCATTGAGAAATATATGATTGCTTAAAGAATTGAGATACAGTGGACCACACTTAAGTGTTCGAACACTTGCAATTTTCTATAAAATTTAATGTTTTCAACTAATAAAAATTAATATATCAGAATTGTAATTTTTATGATACCTGCAACTTGTTCTTAATGGAATAGTATAACCAATTTTTAAAACATAATACAACTATTATTTTAAAAAATTACGACACAAAAAGAGTCTTCGCCCACACAAAGCTTTAAATTTTGTACTCATTTTTTTATTAATTTAATACTAAGTAGGACACACATATTTTACTAACCACAATAACAAAATGTCTTGCTATAGATTTCATCAGTTTTTTGTAATTTCTGCATCAATTTTCCTCCATTTTTGTGTGTTTATTGTTTTTACTTTACATTTTGTTATTTTTATATACCATGTTTTTTTTTACAATCAAGTTCTCATGAAATACGTTCTTGGCTTAAATCAGGGGATTTAGGAGATGTTTCCAAAATTTGGTGACAGTTATAGAGACACCAGAGCCGTACGTTGAGAGCAGTGCTCTTGGCGTTATCATCTTGTTAAAAAATGGTCGCCTCCAACATCCAAATT
This sequence comes from Trichonephila inaurata madagascariensis, assembly GCA_019973955.1. NCBI lineage: Eukaryota > Metazoa > Arthropoda > Arachnida > Araneae > Nephilidae > Trichonephila > Trichonephila inaurata. The sequence goes on from BMAV01009745.1 coordinate 19,448, forward strand.
TTGGGTGGATAATTTCAAATTATTCTTTGAAATATTTAAATAGAGCTAATGATTTACAATACTATCAAAAAATACCAAATTATACCTAATCCTGAAATTGACATACACTTCCACACTAGAGCACCTCCACGCTGAAGCATGGAGGAGTAGGTGTTCTTGTTCTAAATTCTTGAGTTTTAAGTTCCCCATATTTTTTCTGCTCCAAACTGTTATACGCCCGTCGGAACCAAAAATTTGAATTTATGCCTATACTAACCAATCTCTTGTCAATGGTATTTTCTGAAACTTAATTTCAAGAATCTAGTTGGAACAATGGAGCATGAAGGTAGAGGTGTTCTTGTGTGTGGATTTAAATCTGCTTCAGGATTAGAGAGGTTATTTTGTATTTTTTTTATGGTTTTGTTTACCCTGATCTCTATTTAAATATTTTAATGGCTGATACAAATTATCACCCAAAATTGGATATTGTATCAACAAACTTCCAGTTTTTTAACAAGACTGTGTCACTGCGCGCACTGCTCTCAATGCGCTAATGGTGTCTCGCAACTGTACAGAATTCTGAAAATACCTCTAAATCCTTTTATGATTAAATCACGGAGAGCATATTCGAGATAATTTAATAACCATAAAAACGCAAAAATGTGAAGTAAAACAACTCAGTAATCAGAAAAGGAGGCAAATCATTTTGAAATTAAACAATGAAAATATACCAGGCTGATTTAAAGATTATTGTAGACATAAATATATCCTACTAGTATTATATTAAGAACAAAATACAATATTTAAAGCTATGTGGAAATTTTTCTTGAGTGTACGAAGACTTTTGTGGCGTAATTTTTTGGTAGTTATTGTTTATTAATTTTCTTAAATAATAGTTGAATTATGTTTTAAAAATTAAATATATTATTCCACTGAGAACAAGCTGCAGATATCACAAAAAAATTACAGTTCTAATATATTAATTTTTATTAGTCGAAAACAATTAATTTTATAAGTATACAGGCTCTTTTGAAACCACTGTATATCTCAGGCCCACAAAACTATATATTTCTCGTAGTTTTTCAAATCATCGGTAGTTTTTAGCAGTTTATTATGTACTGTAGCTTTAATTTTTGTGGCCAAAACATGAATAATTGTGTAATTAATATATGGTCTTCTTATTTTACAATTTGGAGAAGCGGCTCTAAATAATATACTCTATTTAGAAAAATTTGTTTTACAATATGATTTTATTTTTAATTGCCAAACGATTTCTTTCTTATCAACAGAAAATATTAAATATTTTTAATATGTTGCTACAGTCTGAATACAAAATAACTTTTCATAATGAATATCAGCATCGATAGAAATCGAAATATGTTACAAGTAAATAATATATATATATATAAACAGAGTAAAATCTATAATAAAAGAAAATACTAATTATATAAATATAGAAATTATGTACATAAAATTATTAAGTTCATTTAAATTTATGAAAACCAAAAGTATCAGGCAGTAACTCTCTAAAAATATAAAATAAAACAAATCTAGTTGTAACATAAAACATATATAATCACTGCAATACTTGCAAGGTTTTATTTTTATTTTTACTTAATTATTAATATTTTTTAAATTCATGAAAAAAATAATTTTAAAAGATTTGTTTAAAAGAGTTACAGTTTTATTGTTTCAATTATATTAGAATATTTTAATAATGGTGATATATATATATAGATGTATATAATACACACACACATTTAGTAGCAAACGATTATTTTTAACGACGCCATTTTTCGAATTCTTACCCAATGATAAACTTCAGAACATTGATGACTGAATTTCGAAGAATATTATACAAAGACAAAATGCATGATTTTTATTTTAGATTTAATAACTCAAAGGTATTTCTACGTAAAACTCTCTTTATATCTATCAATATTTATTGTTTTTTATTTAGTTGTATATGTATATATGAATTTAATTTTCAATGATCCAGGTGAAATCAATTGTTCAAGGTCAGTCTAAGCCTAACTTGTGGTTTTCCTTGTCCTGAAATGTTATTCTAAATCTTTCTGATGCTTCTCTGAGAAGAACGGAAAAGTATCGAAAAAATGAGTCAATCAGTCATTCGGACATTGAAAATCCAAAGCAACGTTCCATCACTGACAAAAGCAGCGTTTGCTTATCATTTATATCAGGGAACTTTAGTTTTATTTTCTCCTCTTGTAAGTCAAAGTATTTCAACCCAAAATAACTTATTTAGAAAAATAAAAGATCGATAAAAAGGCAAACGTTCTAGAACAGGCGTCGGCAATCTATAGCACGCATGCCAGGTTTGATACACAGTACAATTCTCTCTCGGTGGCATTCTGCACCCCAGTACAAATGTATCAACTTCTGAGTGGATAGAAGTCTGTAAGCTTGAAATGGAGCTTATTAAACAATCCTGTTCAGAACTATGGAAAACAAAATGTATGGAATTACGAAAAATTCTAAGAGATAAAATCATAGATATGTTATCATTGACCTTTAAGACAATAATTAAAATTTTATTTATATTTTAAAGTTATTTTGCATTATTTGTATTCCATGGATTGGAAACCTCTCCGAAGTTTTTTGGGTCTTGTCCAATCGGCCGTACGTGCGCTCATTATTCGGTAATCGCAGACGTTATACTTGTTACACTGACTTCATTAGTACAGATGTGGACGCCACAGTTAAAGGTGTAGTGCGTGCTTTGGTAAACGGAATTTAAATCAGTCACGCGTGTACAGCGACGTGTTCGAATAAAAAATGGAATGTCGACCCTCCGACATCAAAATCTATCCACCAATGGGAAATAACTTTTAAAGTAGACGGGAACTTTCGTATCTCAAACTGGCAAGTATCCTTAAGTTTTTATGATAGAAGACACTGCTGATCGTGTGCATGATTCATTTTGTAGGAGTCCTAATCGGTCGATTAGGCAAGCCAGTAACGACATTCCATTCGGTTCGAACACGTCGCTGTACACGCGTAATGGATTTAAATTCCGTTAACCAAAGTTCGCACAGCATCTTTTACTGTGGCGTCCACATCTTTACTAATGATGTCAGTGAAACAAGTTTATCGTCTGCGATTGCCGAATCAGGTGTGCACGTGCGGCGGATCGGCCAAGACTCAAAAAATCTCGGAGAGTTTTCCAATCCACGGATGAACAGTTTATTACATTCTGATGGGTAGTTCCGTAATAATAATCCATTACTTCTGAATACTTTAAGCCCAAACATCCTGTATTTAAAGTAAAATTTTGATTTAAAACATTTCATAAAAATCCTCCGCATATCGATGAACTAATAGGATCTCTAATGTATTTGTAAAAATATCATCTGGGCATTAAATAATTTAATTGCGTATACATGTATTATATTTGTATAATTTTGTTAATATGTAATCTGGCAACGGGACTTAATTCAATTTATAACACTTTCAGAATTTATGAGTTTTATTGTTAATTTGGAAAGGAAGGCAATGGAAGATTCATTTTATGTTTCATCTAATTTTGGTAGCTGAGCATGTTGTGTAAGCATTATAGTAAACCCATATAAGGCTAGATAGTTTTCAAGTTTTTATTTTATAAGAATGTTTAGTTACTTTGTTTTGGCATCGGGTGTTTTTTTCCCTCATGAATTTCCACGTCGAGGACACCGTACAAACTCCTAGAATATCACCTAGTGAGAGACAAAAGGCTGTCAATATTTTGAACAAGGTGCGTTGGTTATGGACTTACTGTTCCTTCGTCGTCTTCGTGATGAAGCAGCAAAACGCACCGTGCAGTACGGAAGATAGCAGGATGTTAAGCATTACTTTTAAAACAAGTAATATAAAAAAATTAAGGCAATTAATAATTTGAATGGATGAATAGAAAGTATTTTATCAATGATTGAATATTTGAACATGATATATATATATATATATATATATATATAAGAAGAGAGTGAACTAATAGTAGGAATTGAAAAAAGAGCATGATTTGTCTGCAGTGTTCTAACAATGCACACCCGGTTTGGCTAGTTTGGCTGAAAAACCGGTTTTCGACGCTAACTTTTGTCATTGTTTTAACAGTTATATTCTTTCAACAATGGAGACGATTCTAAGTTGGCGTCGAAAACCAGTAATTAACTTAATAAATTAAGCCGTAATTAATGAATTAATATTTGAAAAAAAACTGTGTTAACATCAAGTGTCACCCACTACAAGTTTAAAAAAATATTTGAATTTGATTGGATGTAAATAGAAAGTATTTTATTAACGATTGAAAATTTGAACAAGATATATATTTATATATATCTGGGGAATATATATATATAGGAAGAGAGTGAGCTAATAGTAGGAATTGAAAAAAAGACTCCAGTGTTTGCAAAGTCGACAAATTAATTTTCATTATAGACAGTTTCATGCCTTCGTAAAGCATATTTCTATGCTGTGTTTGATCAGGTAAATCACTGCATACTTATTCAATAATTTTCATTTTCATGTAGTCACCCATCCAGTATAGTGGTTAGCGATGCTAACTGCTGTGCCATTGAGCCTGGGTTCGAATCCCGGAGAAGACATCGATGCTTGTAAATGTATGGTGTCTTCGCAGCATGGGGGTACTTTAAAAAGCCGTCGAGCCGCAAGTCCTCTCATGAGTTTGGTAGAAGGGGAAGAGAGGAGGGAGGCCCTTTGCCACCCCCAAGGTGTTCTCCCTCAAATTTGGAGTGAAACCGAGCTAAATCATTCTGTCAACTGTAATGTGCTCAAAGCTACGGTTAACGACAGGCGTCACTTAGCCCTTTGCCATGATGAATTTCGTGGGCCTTGGTGTGGCCTTTGCCGATCAGATGGCATTAGTAACATTAACATGTAGTAAATACTCTATGCCATCATAAAGTACATAATTTTCCTTAGTTTAAGTGAGTTTGAGCAGTTTATTTTCTGTTCTATTTTCAAGCAAACAATGCATACAAGTGCAATGCATTATTAAATACTCATACTTATTGTTTTCAATCCAATTTTTGATAATCCAGGATTTTTCACAAACTCGGCCACCCTTCGATCCACATAATGCCGAGTTTTCGGGGCCCCACTGTAATAGATTTTAATTTCATTAAAAGCTTTAAACTAAGTGTTTAAAATTTGCAGGATCAAATCAGCTACGATAGTATGATGTTAGCGATATTGTACACAAATATACATGCGCAGTAGAATGGATCGAATAGTCTGGACTGTGACAGTTACGGTCTGTTGCTTACATAGCTGTGTACACGTCCACGTGTATATGTGATATCTAATTCTACTACTAAACATTTAAAACACACGTTAATAGAGTATGGTTTACTTGTAATATATTGTCGATTTTATGCAGATAATTTAATAATTTCTGATTTAAAATTTCTACTCTACATTGTAAGTTAGATACATACACTGTTGTTAATTATCGAATATATGTTTTAACTTGTGTGATGTTTGTATTCGAAAAGAATTCTACAGAAAACTATCCACGGTAAATTTCGAGTAAGTATACATTTTAACCCTTTATCTACCGACGGTACTGATAGGTACCACTCACTTTAAAATTACATAGAGTAAAGATTTTTACGAATATTTTGACGATACTTGGCAGGAATATTCTTTTAGATCCACTCTTTTAAGATATATGGCAGCATAGGACACCACAAGATATGAGTATTTCAGTGGGGAAGGCGAATAGTTTCACAGCAAAAATTGCGTTTTCAGCTGACGGCGTTTTCAGCGCATTGCGAAGATTGTCATTTTTGTTCCGAAAAATCGTTGCCAAATATTGTTTACTACAAATGGCTGGCAGAATAAATAAGCAGATTTCGTGTTTTACTAAACGTTGCGACTTTTGGACTGTAAATTTTGTTTATTTCAAGGGATGGTACTGTCCACACACTGAACTTAGGAAGCACACAGCAACTGATGCGGAGGGTTACATCAAAACATTGGCAGTAACATTGCTCAGTCGGCGGATGGCATTCGCGACAAAAAACAGATACAATTACGGACTGAACAACAGTTAATGCCAAAAGATATTTGTCTTTTTTTTTTTTTTTTTTGTATGCCAATGAAGACCTTAGAAAATGATTTGACTATTTATTTTAAGTAAACAGTGTGTATAATTAATTTTACAGTTGAATATCTTTAATTAATTAATTAGCCTTAACTAATTAAATTTCCCAAAGTTGAGTATTTTGTTTATGCGTATCCCTTAATTTTTAATGTAGTGATTAAAAAAAATATTGCATGAACAAAACTGAAGTAAATCATAATGCGGTACATAAAGGGTTTTCAAGCGATACAAATAACTAGAATATTTGGTACTTAACCGTTTCGTCGGCAGAAATCTCGCCAAGTTGGCGTAATTGGCAACAACACAAGATATACACATAAAAAATATTTTTTAAATTCTCATTGATTTTTCGTCCATTTTTGAAATGTTACGAAAGATGTTTTTGAATAATAAAAAAATAAAAAAAACACGGCTGTTTTTTTTTTTTTCCGTAAATGTGATGGTAAAAGGTTACCAGAGGGAATATTCCGTTTGGCGTTGGTTGTATCTTTTTTGGCGACTTTATCGCTTGCGCCGACGAAACGGAAAAATACCGAACATTTAATACTGGAACTTTTTAGTGTTTGGATGTAAATAATGCTTTTCTCTCGCTCTGAAAAAAAAAAGAATTTAGGTGGGGGATATTTTTGTGTACTCATTGTAAAAGTGAAGACAGCACAAAAAAGAAAGGAATCTAACGTTAAAAATTAGTAAAACAAAATTTTATGTAATTAAATTACTTCTAAATCCCTTCTAATAACTTTTAAAATTTATTAAACACAACATTGAAGTATATATTGCTATAAATAGTTTATTTACATTAAAGATTACATAAAGCAATAAAAAGTATAAAATCTATAATAAATAAAAAATGTTTTAGCAGAACACCATCTTATAATGACGATATACGTATAAAATTTAATTCACAATTTATGTCAGAAAAAATATGTTAATTTGATTTTTAACTTTGGAAATATATGCCCGATAAACTGCAATATTAATAAATCCTTATCATAAAATTGGAAAAAAAAGATTTTTTTTTATGAATTTTACAGTGAAAATTTCTTTAATTCCAGTTATATAATTCTCAACAAGGAATATTTTAAACAGGAAAATTACCTCGTATTTTATATTCATTCTAACTGTGTGTGTGTGTGAATGAAATCTTTATTTCAAAATACTTTACCTGTCATTGACGATGGGGAAAAAATGATAAAAATAAATAATATGGTTTTTTTCGTATACTTTAAACAGTTTCTTCTATTCTGAGACTATTTTTTTCCTTTCTTCTCTTCAATTACACTTCAAAAATCTCAATTCGATTCGAAAAGGCAGACGACTTTGGAGCGTTGCCAGATTTCGATTATATTCAAATTTCTTATAAATTCAATCCTTTCAATTGAAAAAAAAATAACGAATAAATAAATAGAAGAAGCTAAGCCTAATGATGCGAACTGAAATGCATTTTGACGGTTTAGAAGACAAAAAGAAAGGTTTTTAGTTATTTTATTTAGTTTCTTTGTAGTAGAATTTCAAATTAAAATTTTGCTGCAATTGAAAATTTAGAGTTAAAAAATTAAAATTTTTCTCCTTCGCTTATTACTTTCAAGAAGAATGAATATTCATACGATGTCGATAATTCCTTTTGAAATTTGTGTCCCATTTAATTTTCTGACAAGGGAAAAAGAAATTTAGTCTTAAGATATGAATGTATGAAATCCATCTCCTGAGAAACTAAATTATTTAAGGATTTGACTCGGAAATTTAAAAAAAAAAATTAGATAATTAATCGTAACATAAATTTTAAATATTTTTTCCTGTACACTAGAACCATGTATTTAGTATTCATAATTTGTTGTCTTGATTTTTTTTTTGAAGATCTGTAAAAAGAAGTGAAATGAAGAAAGAGAAACTAAACACTTTTCTCAAGCAAATTATTACTATAGCTCTGATGCGAATCATAAATCACTCAGTAGGTATAAATGTTATTTTTACTATCAACAATAATAATTTGCATCATTGGATCGCTCTCTGAATGACTTTTTATTTATAATCTTTTACTTCTTCAAAATATTTTGTGGCGTGATGTGGAAGAAGAGGATGCACTAGTTCAGGTGTCATCCTAGTTCTTAGACCATGGTTCAAAATTGAAACACCTCCTCGGTAATAATTACATCAATAATTTCTGTAATTAATTTTAATCTATAATGCCTCCGTTACCCCTCTTGAAAGTAGACTTCCACAAAACTTGTTTTAGTAGATATCTACTTAACAAAAGAAACATTCCTGCCACATTTCATGTCTATTGGTCTAACAAATCAAAAACGCACGTTTTTATCTATATCTATTCCCTTTCCCTGACAGTCTATTTTCGCAAAACTCTATCTTAAACGCTGTCAAAACAAAAGATGTCACCAAATGTAGTTATAATTTTTTAAACATGAACGAGAATGATTTTCCTCTAATGGCAGCATATCACGGCATTTGGCTGATTCGCACATACACGAACAGATTCTTTCTAAAGTAAAGGAGGTTATAGAACAAAATTTATTAAAAATGAATTTGAATTTATTATATTTTTTGGTGAAAATGTGCTTACAGGTCTTTTAAAACATCAACGCAAATGCGTAGAAAATTTAGAGCTATACGATCAACAATGTGAATTTGTATAAGATACAAATAAGTATATAAACATTCAAATTTATATACAAGATAATACAAAAATATAATCGGGATCGCCAGTAGGGTCAGTTCAGCGTGTGTGTGTTTTTCTTTAATTCCTAGTAAATCATTTATGTATTTACACGTTGTCATGACAACACAGCGAGCAATATTGAATTACATGCATGTGAATAAATAAATATAAAACGATATATTAGGCTGGGGAAAAAGAAATCCATTATTTTTCGATGATGGATGTAGTGTCGATATCTCGTGAAGTATCGATCAAACAATTTCAAATTTATGCTCGTTGTCAAGGTGATATTTCACACTAAAAAACTTCGTTTGCTATTATTTGTTTGGCCCATTCAGTTGTGAGTTACAGGGTGTTAAAAATGGAAGTCAACAAAGAGAAAATTCGGTACAATTTCACAGTTTTTCTTTGATAAAGGCAAATATGCAAGTCAGGCTGCTGAAATTGTGAATGGCATTCATGGTGCCGATATCGCAGCAGCTAATTACGTGCAATTTTGCGTCAATTCCGTTCAAGCATTTTTTATGTTAAAGATGCACCTAGCACAGGCAGGTCCGTCGTCGAAAGTGTCGATAAAATCACAGAAATAATTGGAGTTGACCGGCATGTTAGTAGTCGTAGCATTGCCCAGGAGCTGAAGATCGACCATAAAACAATTTTAAACCATTTGCGCAGTTGGATTCAAAAAGAAGCTCGATGTTTGTGTGCAACACCAATTAACACCAAAAAACATGATGGATATAGTTTCCATCTCCGAAGCCTTGGCCAAATGGATTGAAATCGACCCATTTCTTAAATGTATGGTGAGTGGGGATGAGAAATGGGTCACATACGACAGTATTGTGTGAAAACGATCATGGTCAAAGTGCGGTGAAGCAGCTCAAACGGTGACCAAACCAGGACTAACAGCTAGGAAAGTTCTTGGTGTATTTGGTGGGACTAGAATGGAATCACATATAATTATAAGTTTCTTCTGTATGGCCAAACACTTAACTCAGATCTCTATTGTAAACAACTGGACCTTTTGAAGCTAACGATTGACCAGAAACGGCCAAAATTGGCCAACAGATGAGGTGTTGTGTTCCATCAGGACAACTCCAGGCCCCACACGTCTGCAGTGACTCGCCAGAAATTCTGGGAGCTTGGTTGGGAAGTTTTAATACATCCACCATATAGCCCGAACCTAGCGCCAAGCGATTAACACCTTTTTCTCGCCTTATTACCTCTTCTTTCTTCTTCCTGAGTAATAAGAAATTGGGATCAAGAGAAGGTTGTGAAAATCTTTTACCAGAGTTTTTCGCCAATAGGGACCAAGACTTCTATAAGACAGGCATTATGAAGAAACCTTTAAAATGGCAACAAATTATACAACAAAATGGTGCATATTAGAGCCAAATCGGACAATTCGAAACATGTTAAATAAAGTCTTGAATTTTATGCAAAAATAATGGATTTCTTTTTCCGCAACCTAATATATGGTCCCTCACAAAATTCCACCATTTCTCTGATTGCAATTCCCAAATTGAATTTTGGTGAGAATTTCACGCAATTTTAATTGGAAGGTTTAATAACATAATGAAATTCCGAGTACGTAAAAATTTTGATATATTATGATCTATATGTTTGCAATTATGTAAATTAATTTTATCCTGCTGCTTCCAAAAACCCCTCGTGTTGAAAGGATTCATACACATAATACCTGTCGAGGCTCGAAACTCTCATTTGGAGTGGTGTGTAATTTTGGAGAGTGGGCTCAACCGTCTCAAGTGCAGGCCTCTTCGCATGACCATGATTAAGAACCACAGAGATCCAATGTCCTAATAGAGCTTTGATATGCAACGTTAATAAAACTCAATCAACCAGTCAAAGTTTTATTCTCTGTATATAAAAAAAAAGATATTCGTCCTGCTGTTAGAAATTTATAAGTAATAATAGTTAATAAAAGCAACTAGGCTGTACAAAAGAATTACAATTTGAGCAATGAGCATGAACAGTTGTATGAATCTTACAATGGGGGTTGGTCCACCGTTAGTTGGACAGGAGTTATCCCTCCCCTACTTTCTAATTAAAAGGGCTGCCCATATATGAAAGTGAAAAACCCCAGTAAAAAGAATGGTTTTATTGGGAAAAAAAAAGAAATCACTTTAGGGGTTGCAACACATGTCCCATCGTTTCGGTATAAGATCTATGTTTTATTCTAGAAAGAACGTGGTTGGTTCTTGAGGAAATCCTGCCCAGATTTCTTCAATTCATTGTCCAGATTGAAAGGTAATACTGTCTTAAGGTATCCGACTATGTTCGGAACCGTGATTTTTCAAAAGCGCATAAATGGATAATTTTTATGATATTTAGTGCCTCTTAGATTAGAATACATGTATGCAAATGATTTAAGGACATTTTGACAAAAAAATTATTTAAATACAATATTTTGGCAAAAAAAATTTTTAGAATAATTTTTTTTCAAAATGTTCTCCTTTTGTGAAAAATGCTTCTATTATAATAGTATTTTTCCTCTATATAGCTCAGACCTCTCTACAGAGGCTCAACTAGAGAAATTTTGAAATATATAACTTAGAAGTGGGTTTATCCATATTTTACGACAACAGAGGGGAGCAATATTAAGAAAAAAAACGCTGATAATTATTTCAATGGGTTGTAATTCTGAAAATAATGTTGAAATCCTAGTTGAGCCTCTGTAAAGAGGTCTGAGCTATAGACAGGCAAAATATTATTATAACAGAAGCATTTTTCACAAAAATAGAACATTTTGAAAAAAAAAAGTTTATTCTAAGTTAATTTTTTGCCAAAATATTGCATTTAAATAAATTTTTTTGTCAAAATGTCTTTAAAACAATTTTATACATGTAATCTAATCTAAGTGATATAAATATCATGAAAATTTTCCATTTATCGCTTTTTAAATCACGGTTCCGGAATAGTCGGAAAACCTTAAGGTAAAACCTAGATGCTACTAAGTGACAAATCTGGACTGTATGGTGGGTGCTCTAACATATCCCAACTGATTTTTTTAAAGTGGTCTTGGTTTCACGGGAGCCATGTGAGCGGGCATTTTCATGGAGATACGATATTGTATTCTCGAAAAATTTTACACCAACTGTCCCAAGAAGTTCGATCTAAACAGTCTTCGCTATAGACTGCCACTATTCACCTATAGATGTCAACATTTAACTCACCTCCTGCGATCAGAAACCGTACTACCGTGCTTCCTTCCGATCTGGACCAATTTGTAAACTAACTTTTGATTTACATTCCTACCCCAAAAGGTTTCTTTGTTAAGCATTGTAACCGGTGTACACTTTTTACCGTTTGGTGGCTCTGCTGTAGCTGCTCTCATTCTGACGCAATCGCATATGTTCACTTTTCATTTAGGCAACCCTTATAAACAGGGGTGGGCAGACTTTTCCACGGTGCGGGCTAATTCTAATTTTTTCGAGGTTTAGGTCCACCCTGTATCAGGGATACATAAAGGGGTAGGCTAACGGTCCGACTCTCCTCTAGAACCCAGGATTTTTTCCCCATTGATTATAATCCCATGATATTGTAAGTAAAAATTTTAAATTTAAATATTTGTTATTAAAAATTTTTTTATATATTATGCTAATTATTTATTCAATAATTTTTTCGTTTGTTCTTTGTTCCTGACAATCTACAAAAAAAATGTTTGCTGCGTATTGGGTAGGATATGAGAATGGTAGAATTCACCTGATCACCACGACCCTTTCGAAAAATCCATGGTGTAACCACTTCCAGTATCGTAGGTGTGGTGAGGAAGGAAAGGTCAACAATATTTATTATTTAAATAATAATAAATACGAAATATGTACTTCCCTATGTAAAAAAAAATAAAACTCATTTTTGAAACCGCGTTTAAAACAAAAAGCAAAATAAAAAATAATAATAATAGCCACAAATATAATAAGATCTAATGATGCATTTATAATCATACAATTCAAAATACATTAAATAAAATAAAACATTTTCTTCTAAAATTAGTTTTTGTAATTGTACCTGTAGTCTAGAAGACTTAGTCGGCGTACTGTCAGCCAATTTTGAATATTTTCGAATATAATTACCGACAGCTAATCTTCAGGCGGTCACCCCAAATTGTCTTGGTGGTCCACTGGTCGATCGCGATCGACATAATGACCACCCCGGCTTATAAATAATCATTATTGATAACGAAGTGACTAACTTATATTTGAAACACCTTGAATTTTTATATTAAAGAGAATCTAATTCACACACACATATTGCAGAACACGCATATAATACATTCACTATTCTATTGGATAAATTGAAACGTTTTTATATATGGTAATCAATTATCCTTTCAAAGACGTAATTTCAGTGTTGAAGCTAGGATCTGTGTGTTGTGTGTGTTTTCTCTTTTTTTCGCAAAAAGAGTTTCTCACTCCTAAGGGCTAAACAAAAAATTTAGGGTGTTGGATTTTTTTTCAGAGAATCTCTCATCAATCATTGTATTTCAAAGCGAAACATTAAGAGTTTGGAAAGTTTTATACGAACAATTCCTTCTTATACACATTCGAATTAAATACTTGATGTAGAATTAAATCCAAGTACTCCAATTTCTTAGTTGCAAGGTGTTGTTAGAAAGGAGTTTTAGATAAAATAACAAAATTTTTTTTTCTTTAAATGCATGTCTGTGTCTGTATGAAATCGAAGGGGGAAAAAAACACTAAACCAAGCGTTTAAAACTTGAACCCTAATTTTGCTAATATTTAGAGAAAACAATTTCCAATTTAATACACATCAGCGATATTCAACCTGCGACCCACCGAATCTTTTTAAGTGGCCCAATCATAGCCCACTGGTCTGAAAAATTTACTCATTTAAGAACATTGTATTAAAAATTAGGAGGGAAATTCTTTGTCAAATATATCAATTTTGCTTTTTGCCGTTGATGTCTTACGGGTACGAATTGATATTCTTTCTCTATATTGAATGGTTACGGTTAGTGATAACAGTCAACAGTGTAGTAGCGACAATTTTATGAGGGAAACTAATTTTTAACTACCTTTCATATCTTGCAAGCGAAAAATATTTAAAGAAAATATATCATTTCTCAAGACGATTTTAACTATTTTGTAGTGAAAAACAAACATGGATCAGTAATTGTTTGATTTGTCACGAAAGTGATACATTTAAAAAATATCAATAAACAGGAATCATTCAATGACATTTTGCCTCGAAGATCTCTTGGGGCTGCGGTAGCCCAGTGGTTAAGGTATCGGACCATGGCAGGCATGTCATGAGTTCGAGCCCGTACCACTAAAGACCCGCCGTGTAGGGCAGCGATGCACGTTAAATCTGTCGAGAGCTGAAACGTCCTCCCGTTGGTGTGGTGTGGTAGTTGGGAGAGGGGTGCCAGCTCAGGTGTCGTCCACGTCACTTGACCATGGTTCAAAATTACGTGGTCCGTCGCCAAAAGCCCTCGTGTAGCTGAACAGTGCGACGTTAATATTCACTCACTCACTCACTCACTCGAAGATCTCTTTCAAGAGGTGATAAAAAATAGGATTTCTCTCGAATAATCTTTGCCACAACAACAAAGTGTTTTGCCAGTGTTAATATCACAGTGGTAAAAAACATCCTATGAAGTTTGTTATATTATTGATAATCATATGAAACCGTTTATACTGATACAAAAATTGTGTAGGAGTGTTTCTTAAATGCTTCTAATTTAGTGTTAGTGCCAAAAATAAAAAAAATATAAAAAATAATAATTAAAAAAACAAGAACAGGAATAATATTTTGATCAATTTTCCACATTTTAAATTTCCAATGTTATCTTGGTCTTAAAGCATTTCTCTCACCCCCACTCCCCCATTTATCCTAATGTTGCTTCCCGCGTGAAATAGCTGACATATGTATGCGGCCCAGCAGAAAAAAAAGGTTGAGTACCCCTGATATAGATTATTTGGTATTAATTAAAAAATGCGTACACATACACTGTTTTTAAGCCATTTTAAGGGATTTGTAAATGTTTTTTTCATGTTCGATTGGACATTTTATGTAGTTTCTTCAAGACCATTATTAATTCGCTTTGTAGAGGGGCTGATGCACGATAAATCCGTCGAGACTTAAAATCCTTCGGTTGATATGATGTAGCAGTTTAGGAAGTAGGTGTCGACTTATTTGTCGTCTTCGTCACTTGAGCTAAGTTCAGAATTACGAGTTCCGTCGCCAATGGCCCTCGGGTTGCCTTAGTGTGCGATGTTTACAAACACTCTCTGGCCACAATAACTACCAGGACAGCTGGTTTCGATTAAATCACGAAGAAAAAGTACATAAACTAATTTTGTAAGGCTTTGAAGTTTGCTTTATTGAACGCTGTTCCATTGTCAATTTATACCCTTCGCTAAAGTTCATCGATTTATAAACAATATGTATCGTAATTTTGAACCACTGTTACATAACGAAGTAAACATCTGAGCTGGCTTTCAATCTCCACTCCGCCAATGAGTGAGTCTCTACATATGTGACGTGCATCATCCTCTAAATGCGATAATGTTTTGTGAAATCAGGACAAGAAACGTGGGATACGGCTAAAACATCACCAGAAACAAACTCGATGTCATAGCCATTCGCTTACCACAGCCATTTTACGTATTATCAGGGACTTTTCAAGGTATATGTCCTAGAACTGGACCTAAACCCTCATCTTTAGGGGAGGAGGTTGACTCGGTCAGTGACCGAGGTAGCGTAGTGTTTATGGTCACGAAATTGAAGCCATTGTGTCGCAAGTTCGAGTTTTCGGGTCATTGAAGACCCGCCGTTTAGAGGGGGCTGATGCACATTAAGGCTCAAAGTATTCTCGTTGGTATGATGTTCCAGTTTGGAAAGATGGGTGCCAGCTCAAGTGTCGTCTACGTCACCTGACCGAGGTTCAAAACGGCGAGGTCCTTCGCCAGTAGCCTTCTGGACTTTTTATAATGCGACGTTCATGTGACTCTCATTCACTTGATTCGGTCTCAATGAGAGTATGTTCCAAATGTTCAGTCATCAAATGTTATTTCTGGACATTCTCCAATAAACCGGAAATTTCAAAATGCGAAGGCAATGAGTGAGTGAGTGAATATCGCACTATAAACGGTAACGGTTATACATTTACGTGGAACCTTAGAGAAAGCTCTATTATCCACTCTTCATAATAAATTGAACAGAGAACAATTTGTTGAAGTTACATAAAAAATAGAAAGCAGTCCACATTAAATGCAGCGCAACAACGCTGGTGGAGGGGTGGGATGAAACCACTCTCTCCCAGTTGATTTAGTTTCTGTTTCGCTTTCATAGGAAAACGAAGAGAAATTGATGTCACATCTCCATCACAGCAAAGCCCGTCAATCAACCGTCTGGCGCATCTCGACAATATCGCACTATTCAGCTACTCGAGGGCTTTTGACGAAGGACCTTGTCAGTTTGAACCATAGTCAAGTGATGAGGAGGATATCTGAGCCCAGCACCCTCACCTAACTTCCATAACACACCAAAGGGAAGAGGTGTGAGCCTCGACAGATTTAACTTGAATCGGCCCCCTATACGTTGGGTTTCAGAGGGTACTAGAGTATCACGGCCTTGCAACAACGGCAAGATTGCACTATTATGTCATACCCGTGCTTTCGCATCTGCCCTTGGCATACCGCCATTCACCATCCTATCTCACTTATCCGAAAAGCGGCAATAGGTCGAGTCGGTTTGAGCCTAGGTTAGTGTGACGCTGAGAGTCACTCACATTTATTTGTTGCTGCCTACCATTAGTACGAGTACGAGCGTATAAGTATCGATATAACTGAAGTTTTGTGTCGTATGGTGACATACAGCCAATTACCTGCAATAAACAAACCAATCTGGGTTTGTTTTGATAAATACTCTTTTCATTAGAACCAAACAACTGGCAACAAGGGATAAAGCCCTTTGTTGCTCCATATCCCACAAAATCTGTAACTGTAACTGACAATAACGTTCGGATGAGTGATTACAGCCATTACCTACGTCAGAAAGGATTCAAATATTTAAATGCCATTAAAGCCTTATCTTCGAAAATAGGAACAAGATCTGATCATCTATTAAAAATTTTATCAATCCACAATCCGTTCTATCTTTGACTAGAAAGTCAACTTTTTCTTTTCTAGCAATACCAACAGACAAAAATTAGAACCAATTTAAAAAGCTGCCATGATTCCCTGGGTCCCCCAAAGAAACACCCCATTAGATTTATTAAGAGAGAATCTATGAAGGGAAAGTATTGTTAATCGGCATAATTTCCTTTCCAAAATTTATAACTAAACAAATAGCATTAAAGACTGGTCCCCGAAAGCAGATTTTGGGATATAAATAATATTTTTTTTAAAAAATAGGGAAAAGAGATCAGTATTTTTCAAAAAACAATAAACCTGCTCCCAAAAACTTTGTATATCTAAAATGGATATTCTTCAGTGGATCCCTCCTCCCCCCAATCTATGAAAATCACAAAATAAAAATCTATACTCATGAACTACCATTTCAAAACAATGATTTTCAGATGTCAATCAAAAATGTTTAATGATTACATTCAATCAAACTTTAGTAACAATATCATAATAGCAACAGATGGTTCAAAAATTTAATCAAACGTCAATGGGAATTTTAACCCCAGAAAAAGTTTTGAAAAATTTATACTGAAAGAAATAATTTCAATATACACAGCTGAAGATAGCCTATGGACCGTTTAAAAAAAATTGTATGAAATAAAAACTATGTCATTCAACGGACAGCTTATCAGTTCTAAAAGTACCCAAAATTAATAAAAAAATCAAATACGATAATTTAAATTTAAATTCAACTCTCTGGGCCTCCAAAAAAATTTAATCAATAATTTTTTCATTTGGATACCGCTCACAAAGAAAAAAAATTAATGAAGGGATAAATTAGCTAAACCGCTCCAGAACCCAAAAATATTATTTTTGGGGATTTTGGGAAGACCTACATACATATTTAAAAAAACAACACAAAAAAAAAACAAGAAATATAAAAAAAGCAAAAAAATAAAAATTATATTTATATTTTCATCTTGAAAAGGGGAATAGACAGGCAGCAAAAAATAGAAATCAGAAGTCTTAAAATCAATAAGTTGGAGCTAAAAATTACCCTAAATGATATTTATTTCCTTTTTTTAAACTAAAGATTCTCCTTTGTGTGCAGATTGTCAAGTACCAGAAACAGTAAATTTTTATATTAAACTGTGTAAAATACAAATCCAAGGGGAAATTTTTAAAAAAAATTTTTATCTCCAACCACAAGAATGGTCATATTCCTCAATATAGAAAATGAAAAACAATAGAGCAAGTTCAAAAAGTTGAAGAATTTTTAACATCAACCAAAAAAGATTCAAAATTTAAATGATTTTCAATATTCCACTTTCCTTTATTTAAAACACAAGGCGAAAGTCAAAACTACTGGGGGAAAGCAGTGCAATCCAACCGTACATTACAACTCAAGCAAGATACACCCCGGGCATAAGGCCCTTTACCCCGTCTCCATTTTTGGTGTTAACCCTGTACTGAACTGAACTGATTACAGCCACGAAATGCTAAGTTGTTGTTTTCGATGTACACATTTCAGGTGGGACTTTTAACCCCTGTTTTATTTAGTGTTCTATCGGAATTTTTCATATTGCATTGACGTTTTCTAATGATTATATTGCTATTGACTTCGCAATCTATTGGGTATGTGAAAATTTCTTTTATATATTTATTTAAAATGCTGTTTTTCAATTTAAACACATTTGTAAAATACATGTGTATTTTTCGCAATGATTTAAGTAATAAGAAATCTTGGTCAATTTTTTTCTTAAAAAAATACCAACGGTCCGATTTAAATTAATGTTTATCTAGTTTATGAGAGTCAATGACTATAGATTGTGTAAGAAATTATTTTAAATTGTAATATATAATTTTCAGTGAAAGGGTTTTAAAAGAAAATATGAAATAAAATTGAAGCGGGTGTTTTTATCCATATATTTTGCTAGTTTTCAAATATTTGATATTATTCGTGTATAACAAAAAAACAATGAAAAACGGAAGTTTTTTGAACTTAAGAATACTTTATAGATAAAATTGTTTCTAAACTGCTAAAATGACTAAAAATAGGATTTTTATTAAAAAAAATTTCACAATGGTATTTATTAATTAACATGAAATGTTTTTTCTAGCAAGTTTTCTTGTTTTTGTAATTTCTCTATTTTATAACTTGGAGAAGCAACTTTAAATAATGTTTTAATTAATACAAAAGTTGTTTCAAAACCTCATTTTCAATCGCTAAAAGCCTTTGAATTCGATTTCGGTAATACAATATATTCTAACCATTTTAACATGTTGCCACAATTGAATAAAAATATTGCTTGGTAATGAATTTCAGTATGGATATAAATCGAATTCTTACTAGTAAATATTACATGAATATAGAAATAAATTATATTTAAAATACTTTAAAATATTTATGATGTAAAATTGTCAAAAAAGATATGTTTATAGCTAATAATTATCGTTTTTTAACAGTCACTATAATTAATCTCGAAAAAAGATCCAATTTCTAATGCCACCTTCTAGGTTTGTTTATGAACTACGATGACTGAAAAATGATGCGATTTTTCTAAAATAAGAAATAAACGTTTAATATCTCTAAATAGAAGCATGTGTAAAATTATTGCTTAAACATTTTATTTCGTGGCTTACAATATTACGACAAAAGCATTTAAATATCATTATTTACTGACTTTTATTACAAAACATTCATTTTAAAAAAGGAATTTTTTTTTTGACGCTAAAGGGGGAAGGCAATTTTTACTATTTTTTTAAATCAAAAATGCAAAAAGGTTGTAAAACCTTAAACAATTGCAATTGTTTGGGAAAATTTTGTTGAAATTTTAACTCTTTGAACATTTTATGTTAACTTGGTGGAGCGCTATCATGGAATACAACTTATTTATATGATGATACTTAGGCTTTATTTAATTTCAATATTTTTATAGTATTAACTAACACAGTTAATTAAAATAAAGTGATTTATTAACGAAATCCATTTTATTAAAAATACCATCCGATTTTATTATAAATTTCAATTCGTATATATATACATAAAATTCACTTTTTTTTTTAAATTTTACATTATAAACACAACCGTAGAAATCTTTAAACCGATAACAATTAAATAAGAATAACTTTTAAAAAAATGGCTCTCGAAAAGAAAAAAGCTTCTTTCGTCGCCATTGTAGAAACTTTTCATGCCTCTTGATCGAAAGTATCTGAATATATGAGAAAAATATATTTGCAAAATGTTCCAAACTGTGCAATAATTTGTTCTTGGGAAAAAATGTTTTAAATCAAACACTTGAAATGTTTAGGAAACGATTGTACATAAATCAAAACTGTTTCAATATTAAGATGAATTAATATTCCCAACATCAATTCAGAATTTTATAGAAATATTCATACTTTTCTGTTTATAAGCAGTTTCGTATGTTTTGACGTCAATATACATTTTACGTTCGAAACGCAGCCGCGATTTTGAATTCTTGTAAATTCGATTTTAGAAACAGAATATACCGACCTGTTACAACAAATTTGTGTCATAAATTATAAAAATAAAATATGCTTTCGAATCTGATACGTAAGAGAGAATTTCAATATTTTTCGGGAAATAATTCAATTAGGCTTAGCAATGCACTTTGTGAAGTATTCCATCCAACTTTAAGTAAATTGTGTGTTACCGTTCTGCATTTCGTAAATGGTGTTTACTAGAATTCCAAATAGAAGTACGTTAAAGAAGAAAAATGTGCGTTTTTTCCCTGTATACTATATATTATGTTCAGTAATTTCAAAGTATAATGTATATAGTTATTTCATTGTTACGAAAGTGGTAAGATGGAGTTTTATAGAAAGAAAATTTTAAAAATGTAATGCACACAAACCTAAGACTTCATTTTTGATTTTCAAGATATTCAAATAATTTTCCCTTATCCAGGAAAAAATACTAAGCATAAAAAGTTTGGTGCTAATTTGATAACGGGGGTAACTGCGCCAAGTGGTTGTTTATGTTCGCCAACATGGGCGATAAAATTGCAATATGGTTGGCTTGAAATTTCTTTCGTTTGGTGATGAGGTTGCCATGGAGATGACGTTTAATGTAGTTCATTCTAATTGGGTTTTTTTGCACACGCTAATCGTGTTAATTTCAGACGATTTTAATTCTAAATACTTTATTCTTATTGGTTTCTTTTTATTGCGCGGTCAAAATTTGCATTTCGGACGTTTTTAATTCGAAATCTTCGAAAATCCTATCATTTTCAGTCACCTGCTGCTTTGCTCTTATTTTTCTCAGAAAATGGACATTTACGCAGTAATTGGTGAGTACCAGGATTTTTTTCCCGGACATATCATGGCTCTTCTTTTAATTTCTTTGGTCCTAAATGTGTACCCAATTCACACTTTTGGTCTACATTATTCTTAAAAAATAATGATTATCTTTTCTCATTCCTTTCCAAAATTTCTTTGATTTCGAACGCGGTCCAATGCGAGAAATGTGGCCGCGGCATGAAGGTTGCTCCGGACACATCGAAAAAATTGGACGGTCGCATCTTTCGCTGCGGAAATTCGCGCTGCCGCAGTAAGAAATCTATCCGATTCAATTCTTTTTTTTCAGGAAGCAAATTGCCTATTTCGACTATTCTTTTAATTTATGAATTCTTCCGACGTTCCTCGTTCGCTCAAATTCATAAGGAGCTTGGTATTTATTCGCAGGCTGTTGCCGATTGGCGCAGCTATGCGTCCGATGTGTTAATAGAACATATTGTCGTTAACACAGAAGCTTGGGGGAGGGTAAAACGGTTGAAATTGACGAGAGTAAAATTGGGAAAAGAAAATATAATAAGGGTCATTTCGTGGAGGGACAGTGGGTTTTTGGCGGGGTAGAGCGCGAGACGGGACGCTGCTTCCTGGTTGCAGTTCACGACAGGACGGCAGAAACACTTCTCGGCCTTATTGAATTATGGATCGAACCAGGAACAACTGTTATATCAGACTGTTGGAAATTTTACGAAAGGTTGAGCGAAAGAGGCTATCATCACCTTACAGTTAACCATTCGCTCGAATTCGTTGATTCTGAGACCGGCGCTCATACAAATACTATCGAAGTTACCTGGCGCCACTTCAAAGCTTCCTTGCCTGAATATAATCTAAAAGGAAGATTTGAAGGATATATCGCCTAGTACATGTTCAGGAAAATTTGTTTCGCTCTGAAAGAGGACCCATTCATTAAATTTCTTGACCTTGTTCGCAATATTAATTGAGCTGAATGGAGAATCGTTTCGGGAGGGGGAGTCGAGGAATCGAATTCATAATCCTTTCGTAACATTTTCAGCCACTTGCATTGCACTTTTTTTTTTTTGAGTTTTAAAACTTCCTTTTCATTATTACAACCAGTTCAAAAAATGCATTTTTCACACTTCTATCAATTACCTTTCGTATTTATTATAGTCCTCATATTTCTTTCCTTTTTGCAAAAAAAATCCTGGTACTCATATCTCATGCTTTCGTCCACATCCATAAAAGGTAAGTACACTATTTCACTACCTATTTTCATGATTTTCATCAACATTATTCTTTGGTTACATCTAAAATTGTCGGCAATCATGCAGTTCAAATTATTTTCCGTCCCGATGACTAAGCGGACGCCGCCATATTGGATTCCAGTCCAGCTACAGCAAACCCTGCTTGGCGCAGTTACCCCCGTTATCAAATTAGTTCCTCATCTCAAATATGGCCGGGAAATTTTTGTATTTATTCATGACGGTATGATCTAAATTGACGAACACACTGATGTTGCCATTCTCATCATGCTCAAATATCTTTTTTTTTTTTGTAATGATATTCATGAACCCAAACGATAATTAACATTGTCAGGATAATACAATTATCTTACATAACTTCGAATTATAGGAGATTAGATGCTTTTATTTTTAAGCTGAAATACTTAATTTTTTCTTGCAATCTTGTAAAACAAAAGATTTTTAAAAAACAAATGTGTATTTTTTAGAAATGTTAGCGGTAAAAAAAAAACCAGTATTATGAAAAGTAAGAAAATAAAATGTTAAATAAATGTTGAGAGCATGAGGATGAATAGATTCGTTCTAAAAATAAACGTTATTCCCAAAAGGAAAATAACATGATTAAGTACTTTTAAAATTATCTGCTATGTAATTTAATAGTTAAAGGATAAAGTTTATATATATATATTTGGGGCTTTAATTACTCTAATGTATTACAATATATATTATATTAAATGCTAGGGAAAATCATTTTTAAAAAGCTTCATTATTTTAATCTTAAAAGTATGTCAATAACACTTGATTTTTTTCATTTTAAAATAGCTATAAATTAGCATAACTTTCTCCCAGATTCTTCATGTGAGCGTTTATTTTTTGTTGCATATTTTATTTTCAATACTTTTCACGTTTTCTAAGAATATAACTCATCTTTAATAATGGAAATTCTCAGCAAATATTTGAAAAAAGTAATTTCTTTTTTTCCAAGGTTATTTTAAGTGTCAGTAAAATTTCTTAAAATTTATATTATTTTTGAAAAATAACCTTATGTGTGTGAAAGTCCTAAAGAAATAAATTTAAATAATTATATATATGATTGTGTGTGTATATAAACTTTAATTTAATGAAACTGTTTCATATTGTAAAAGATTTAGTTCTAGTTAAATTTCTTTTATTCATTTTGAACCAATTTTTAAATGGTTAGTTAAGTTATACAGTAGATAATGTTGGAAATTCTCTTCCATATTATTATCGTCTGCTTTAATTCAATAATTCATGAAATTTTAACTTGTATGATTGCTTAATTTATTTGCAGATGTATAATCGTCTGTTGTGTTGAAAGTTATGTTGCTTGAGTTGGCATCTTTTGTAATTCTAAATTTATGTTTTTGCCGGAGAAAAGAATTATAATGCATAATATAGCGCGACGCGGGCTGTATGGTTGTACTTAATATGTAATTAGTTTTTGTATATTTTTCGAGAAATTATCATTTATCTAGATATCGTTTTTAGCATTTGAGTGATTATAAGAATTAAAGACGTCCGCCGAATAAACTTTGGCTGCTATTAATATCAGAAACACTTAACCAAATGCTAACATAAATTCGAATTGCTTCTATTTCCTCTTAAGAGTCAAAAATATCTCGGTATAAAATTCAACTAAATCAGCGATTAAGTTCATTTCGTAATGAGCAAAATTCTACGAATTCGCAATTTAATAAGGAAATCGTATTTTAGTTTAATATATTTAATCCAGAGATTGAAATTCTACAAACTGATTCCGGAAAAGTTTAAGAGCCACACCTCTACGAAATCAATTCATATTCCATTACTACTCCTGAGATGGAATCTTTTGATAAATTCGAACATTTCCCAAATACATGAGGCTATTAAGAAGATTAGTTCGGTATGCGAATCTCATAACGGTGTAATGTTCGCAGAATCCATTTATAGGGTAATGCAGTTGGCAACAGTTACTTCATCGCTCGTTGTAATTAGGTTAGTAATGAAAGAGCGACTCAGAATGACGATGATTTAAAATGCAAAGGAAAGATAATTGAGTTTTAGAAGATACTGTGTATATGAAATATAGTATCGAAGTGCTAAATTTTTAAAAGGAATACCATATTTTCCAAGAGTATAATTTTATTAATTATATCTCATCCAAGTTCTTCGAGAATGAAGTCGTTTGGCCGATTTGCTGTTGCCAGATTGTGTTTTCTTTGAATACTCTAGTTCATTCGAACAAAAAGGTGCTAAAATCGAGTTTTTTTTTATTTCAACTATTAATGTTTATTTTTTAGTATCTTTAGAAAAATTAATGAATTAATAATTAAGAAAAGTTAAAGGGAATAGAACGAATAAATGGTCGTCTATTGATCAAATGCTTCTTGTTAATCATTCGTTGTTTAATTGTTGCCATATAGAACTTTTCTTTTTAGATGTTTAATTTGAAGTTCAGAATAATGAAGTTATACCTAATCTATATTTAAATTAGATTTTGTTTATGATAAAAGATTTAATTAAAAATAAATGTCTTAAAAGTAAATATTTTTAATACTGTAAGGAACAATGAAATTTAATTCTTTCAAGTAAGAATACAAAGTATCTCATATTTTATAAATATTTTTACACAAGCATACATTGTAAGTGATTTGACTAAGAAATTTTTAAAAAACGTAAATTTCTTTACCCCCCCCCCTTAAAACACGTTTATTTTGAAAAAACTGGTAAAAAAACTTTTTTTATTTAAGAAAGCACATTTTAGGTTTTTGTTTTGACCAAAAATAAAAATAATAATTAAGTTTGAGTTTGATCCCCATTACAGAAACGAGCCGAATATTGCCTTCTTTCACGTAAAATAAATATATAAGAGAGAGTGAGCTTATAGTAGGAATTGAAAAATTGATAAAATATTGGTTGACGAATAGCCTAAATTCATGTTATGAGGTCGCACGAGGGTCTTGCGCCTCAGTGTTGGCAACTTTTGCTTTTTACAGAAACCTTTTTAAACAGTCCTTATTTGCTAAAATTGATACCACCCACATAGATGAACAAAATGCACTTGAATTAAAAATTACCCGTATAGTATAAAAATTACTTTATTTTGAAGAATCTTAGTACTTGGACATCTTTAAAAAATTATCCAATTCGAAATTGTACGAGTATCTCGTTTTTACAAGTATAACAACAAATATAAGTCTAACGTCACAGCGGGAGTTGAATTGAATGGAAAACACGTGATTACATTTATCTTGTGATCTTGAATTTATCTCATTGGCTGAGCTTGGTAGCTAAAAATCATCAATACTCGTATACCGTCAACCAATTTCGTCAAAAGATGTCGCCAATTGTTGCGATGTAAAGCCAATAGTGGAAACTGATCTCGAGCAAGTTCGAAAACCGTAATAAAAGCGATGACAGAATTTGGCTGCATTTTTTAAATTGGCGATTTTTTCGATTGGCGAAATGGGTCGACGGTACATATAATCCTTCAAATTCCTCTTTGTGTGGCTTTATATCTGTAAAAATTTCTGTCGAAAATAATCAGGAATTAAATATCGCAGTTAAAAGGAATATCAATGACAAACAAAAATTAACTGCTAAATAAGAACACAGGTTGCTGTTGCTTCTATCTTTTTTATTTCATGTAAAAGCATAAATTCATCAGATCTCCATGAAATTCGTTAAAATTGCCATTCTGCGATTATTATATGCACATAACCGAATCAAAACTCTCGACTTTCTCAAAGTACAGAGACTCAAATTCCAGAGACTTTCTGGAACAGTTTAAAACAGCATCTTTACAAGATTACATTCCTCAGATTCTATTCTAAGTTTACCAGAATATTAAGCAAATTCTTCCAGCATATTTAAATCGCCTAAAAATTTATTATACACTAAATAAAGTTCATTTAGAAAGTAATTCGGTTGCTAGCAGTTATTTCAAAGCTCGTTGTAATTTATCTAGCAATCCAAGAACAATTTAAAATGAAACTACTGTGTGTGTGTTAATCGAATTTTAGAAGCCATTGATGAATTAATATTAAATATGTTCCAAAATCTTTAGATGAAAAAAGAAATTCAGTTTAAGAATTTTTATTTTGATGAATAAATAATCAGGAATCATTACTGAATATTGCTCAAATTATTTGTTGCGGTGTTTTAATACTTAAGAAAATAATTCCAGTTATTCAAAGAAAAGGAAAAAAAATGGCTCTAAAATTAACTTTTTTTGCCTATTAATACTTGTTATTACGCAAAGAAGCAGTTTTATAGCTAAAAAATTAAGTAGCTTAAACGTAACTTTAATAAATTTTTATTGCTCTGAAATAAAACTTTTCTTTAATGTTCGAGATTTCATTTTCATCATGAAGAATATCTTTTTCTTGATGTTTAGTTAGTAAAGGCTTTATTGGGATTATGCGTATTTTTTTATGCAAGTAGGATGTAAGGGTATGTGTGTGTTGTGTGTGTGTGTGTGTGTGTGTACGTGTGTGTGTGTGTTTTTTTTTTTTTTTTAAGTATCTTATATAAAGAGTTCTGGAAACTTCTTTTTAAAAACAGGAAAGGTAATTTAATTGAATCACACCGACTGGGAAGCGTTGTTGGTTAGGTGCTGAGCATACAAGACCAGCACCTAACCAAGTTTGCGGGTTCGACCTTGGCTTAAGTCGGTGGATTTTCGACAGCGTCCATCTCGTATGATTATGCGGCGTGTTAAAGGTCCCTAGAGGGCCTGTTTGACCTGTGTGCTCTCGGCAAAATTAAATTCCTAGAACGGTTTCACATCCCCAGAGCTCAGGTGTCTCCCTCTGGGGAGGAAAATGGATTTCAAAATTACCTGCTGCGATTGGTATACCACCAATATGGCGCCACACTAAAAAGAGTTACCAGCTCCTGGGGAATGCACTAGATTTGCAATCGTAAAATTACAATCCACTGCCCCATTGAAAATAAAAGATTCGTGAAACTGGAATGCTCTAAGAAAATTTTCCATTTTCTAAGTAGACTTTAAAATTATTGAAAATTAAATTTAAAGCAAACATTTCTTAAAATTTTACTAGGAAAAAAATCATTTACAGATTTTTAAATATATCCTGTAGAGAATGTACCAAATGGTTAATGAAATTATTTCCATTTTTTTTTAAAAAAAACTTGTATTTAAATAAAAAAAATAATTGCACTTTTATCTAAATAACTTTTTTGTCCCCGTTTTAATATCTGAAATAAATTCAAATCTTTTCTTAATTATAAAGTTGCAATATCCCATATATATGAAGCACATTAAAATACATAAAATATATATATGCTTTCCTACAAAATTCAGTTTCGTATACAAACTTGAAATTCGTTCTTAAAATATATTTCTATTTCAAGAGAAATATATTTAAATTTGAAATAGAAGTTTGAAAAATTTTCGATCAAGTTGTTACTGTCTTTCCAATCATGTTGTTCATCAGTGTCTAGAAGACTATGTACATACCTTACATTTTTTCCCCGAAAATCTCCAGAGCTGAGAATCTATTTCAGATGAAATTTAAAACATAAGGCTGTTAACACAATTCTCTATCTAATTCAACAAAAACAATTGAAGTCCAGAGTAAAAAAATTATGCTGTTAAATAAAATTTATTTATATAAAATAATCAGCAATAACATTTTATGCTGTAATGGGAAGGCTACAATAATCGAATGGTCATGCTCACGAACTTGTAGCCTATATTTCTTTTATCTAGTCTCGATGCCACTGAATACCCTGGCCACGGTAGCCTAGTGGTCATTGTTACGGACTAGTGGCCGGCGTGTCAGAGTTTGAGCCTAGTACCGTCGTACAGAGGGGACCAATGCAAGTTAAATATGTCGAAGCTCAAACGTCCTCCCATTGGTGTGGAGTGGAAGTTCGGAGAGGGGGAAGCCAGCCCAGGTGTCGTCCTCATCACTTGACCATGGTTCAAAATTACGAGATGCGTTTCCAAAAGCCCTTGTATAGTTGAACAGTGCGACGTTAATATTCACTCACTCACCCCCTGATCTTATGTCATCAAAATCCTCCAAAATAAATTGATTGAGGACTGGGAGAGTTGGTGGTCAAACTCTAATACTGGCTTACCAGTCAAATCCTTCTTTTCCAAACCAGTTTAGATATCAATCCCCATTCCAGTTAAGTCAGGTATTTCTTAACAAACCATGGCTTATTTGTTTATTCTTTGCATAGCTTCAAATTAAAAGCTACTCTCAACTGTCTTTATGGTTCTGTTGGGGACGCCGACCATTATGTGTTCGCGTGTCCTCTGACTAAGGATTTCCATTTGGTCTCTCCATCTCAAAATGCTAAAAAAGCCCGGTTCCAATCTCTATCGTTAGAAATCCTTCCATTCACTCTAAACTAAAATCATGTATTAAAGTTTGTGACATAGCCATCCTGCGATAGCTATGTCTTGTTGGATCCGCGTAAGCTAGAGGTGTGGGATTATCTAAAAGATGAGACATTTTGTAATTCTTAACACAACTTTTATTAAGAATAACTTAAATTACTTAATTCTAATGAACAACTTTCTTTAAGTGAGAATAAGCCAAATTAAACTGAATATTTAAGTCAGATCCTTTTAAATAGATCACTTATCTTAATTATATTTAATTATCTGTCTAATCAACTTCCTATACAAAAATTTACCTTTAAGGTAACCGCCTATCTTGGTTGAAGACTCACCTATTCTGCTACTAGTAGATAGGTATATTAAACATTTCTCCTTCTTATAAATTATTCTTGCGCGATGAGGTATCCTTCTTCCTTGAGTAGGTCGTCTAAATTGTTCGACGGTTCCGAACTGTTATCTCTAGATTGCCGTCCCATCTCACTAAACCCTCTATCCTTTTAAAATATATCTTTTGTTTTTCGCCCTGTTTCTTTTCTTGGTATTGGGTTGGAAAAGTTTTTCCATTAATCATGGCTCAAAAACTAGGGTTATGTTAGAAGAACGCGAGATGTCAATTGCCCCAAAACCGGGATCAAATTCCTGGTTGGGATTGAATCGGTACTCTTACGTGCTCACAAGCGGTTTTTTTTTTTTACGGTGCAATTGTATTTTATATTTATATTGCTTTTGATATATTTGCAAGAATGGTGGAATAATGTATATTTTTCCTTCTCTTTATGTTCTTTATTATTATTTTCAGCTTTGTATGTGTGTAGCTTGCAATTACATATGTATTTTGTTTCCTTTACCTTTAATTTGTAATATGTAAATCTAATGTGTGCTAATGTGTAAAATGTAAACTATGATTTTGCTCACATTAAACCTTGTGTTGCTTTTGAATTAATCAACCCCCTCGCGCGTCATTAAGGTATCCGACTACGTTCGGAACCGTGATTTTAAAATGGCGCATAAATGGATAATTTTCATGATATTTAGTGTCACTTAGATTAGAATACATGTATAAAATTGTTTTAAGGACATTTTGGCAAAAAAAAAAATTATTTAAATACAATCTTTCGGCAAAAAAGTAACTTAGAATAACCTTTTTTCAAAATGTTCTCCTTTTGTGAAAAATGCTTCTATGATAATAATATTTTGCCTGTCTCTAGCTCAGACCTCTATACAGAGGCTCAACTGTGAATTTTGAAAAATTCACATTATTTTCAGAGTTACAACCATTTGAAATAATCATCGGCGGTTTTTTTCTTAAAATTTGTCCCCTCTGTTGTCGCAAAACATGGATAAACCCCACTTCTGATTTACATATTTCAAAAATTCTAATTGAGCCTCTGTACAGAGGTCTGAGCTATAGACAGGCAAAATATTATGATAATAGAAGCATTTTTCACAAAAGGAGAATATTTTGAAAATGGGTCATTCTATGTTCCTTTTTTGTCAAAATAGTGTACTTAAATAATTTTTTATCGTAATACTATTCTTAAAACAATTTTATATACATTTTCTAATCTAAGTGACACTAAATATCATAAATATTAGCCATTTATACGTTTTTGAAAATCACGGTTCCGAACGTAGTCGGACACCTTAACATGAATGACAATGTGTTATGCACTTGCGATGAAAATTGCTAAAGTTTTTAAGAGTGACACATTTTTTTTCTTTTCTTTTGGTTCTTTTTTTCTTCAATGATTGTATAATCTAAAGAATCTATGGACATTTCCCTAGTTTTAACCAGGGCTGTGTAATCGGTAGGAAAATTGACCGACTCCCTCATATATATGTAAACATATACACATGTGTTAGCTTATTTTTTTTAATAAAGAAGTAATTGAGATAATACAGAAAAAAAAATTGTTGGCATAGCAGATTATTTATATGAATTATCATTTATTATGAAATGGAAAAGCTGGGATTATAGTAATTTCTGGAAAGCTCGTAGCTTCGGCAAGATATTCATTCATAGAGAACAGTAGTTCGGATTGAATGAACTACGGAGCTGAGAATAGCCTTCCTACACTAAACTTAAGGGCTCACAGGACTCTTAACAGATATTCGTGCACTCGAAAAAACATCCTTCTTGAAACCAGTGTAACTTAGCAATAAAACAAAACAATAATTTGAAATTTTTACCACAAGAACATATATATATATATATATATATATATATATATAAAAT
>BMAV01009746.1:4601-15623 GCA_019973955.1 Trichonephila inaurata madagascariensis
TGTAACATAATTATGTTACAGATCAACATTACTATAATACAAGAAAAGTGAAAATGTATTTTAAAAACACTTTCAGCAAGATACACGATCGTATGTTTAAGTTATACTTCGTGAAATTCCAAGTATAATATACTCAAAAAAGTGACATAGGTAGGTAATGCAACCTCCTTACAGACTGATAAGGGAACAAATGTTAACTTAGAGGAATCGCGAGGAGTATTCTTCAACAACTACTGAGGTCTGGACCATGTTTCAGTGATGCATACAATACCTTAGCTGGAACCCAGCTGTCCTAAATAATTTGAACTAAATTTGAAGTTTTGACAATAAAAGGAACGCGCGAAATTAGGAAAATGAAATTACAAGTTGTCCCTCATTGAAATCGTATATGGTTGATTTGTCAAATCGGCTGCCTCTCGCCTCAAGTGTTTTCTCACCAAGTAGGTAAATGCTCCGATTCTGATAATCCTTTTGAATTTGTTTTCCAGTGAAAAAGTCGTTTTTGGTGTAATTTTGCGCAGTACATTTCTTTAATTTTAACAGTTTTTCACGATATCGTGGCAAGTTAGCGCATTCGTAATTCGTTTCTTTAACTTTAACAGTTTAATTTTCCAACTGCGCTTTTTCACGCATGGGCAGTATTATTTTAAAAATTAACGATTCTTCATTTCTGCACATGCACAGTTTTTTATAACGGCCTTTAATTGAGGAAGCAGTAAGTTCTTTTCTTGCTCCGGTGAGGTCAGCTGTTTCCTTTGGCTTCGTTCCTTCGCTTTGGGAATTATTTTTACAGGAATATTTTAAATATATAACTTCTTTTTCCACATAAATTTCAACAAATTACCATGATGTCCAACGATGCTATTAGGATTAATTTGAATGAATGCATGGAAAAGTATGATGATTATTCTGAAAATTATCTAGATCAATATTGATTTTCAGTTAGATTTCTGCTGGTCATACAGCAAAAAGGCCGCGATTCTTCAGGTTACTCCATTAATGCAGGCATAAAATCCTAGAAAGTTAAAGCATTGTATATAGAAATTGAAAATAGAAAGTGAACAAGAACTATAAAGACTATAGAGTAGTGCTGTCAATTTTTTTCTTAGCGGCCTTATTTTCAGATTCTGTTAGTTCACTTAAGAATAACAACTGTTTCGAAATTAAGATGGCAGTGGAAACATAAAGTTTATGATCCACAGAGAAATAAATAGTTAATGCACTTCCATGTCATTTAAGTCCTTATATCCTTCTAGGTATTAATGTATATCAAATAAAATAAAAATCGTAAATAAAATATATTTTTATTATTATTCTTGAAAATGAATAACGAATACCCTCTCACATTTTGGATACCAACCTTCCAGATTCTAAGATAATGCAGCCGTTAAGAACTCGAAAATTTACAAACATATTTACGTTCCAGAATCCTTATAATCTACGATCACGAATGTTTTAATGAATCACATTGTATACAGGTATAATGTACAATATTTGTAATACACGGTGTACCTTTGTTGGAATTAGCATATTGGACTGTTCGAACGAAATATATGGGAAACTAACACTAAAGCTGTCTTCTTTGATATCTGTATATGGAACCTCTACAATCTTGAAAGGATAAATTCAACAACAAGTATTCATTAAAAATTTCATTTTATAAAAATAAGATAAAGAAACATGTCTATGCAAGAAGATCATTTGCTGCACATTGCAGATGATGGCAGCCTTAACGCTCGAGTGAACAACTCCGTAGGTGTTCTGGATTTATAAGTGATAATGGATAGTCTGAGATTGTCACTGCAACAATTAAATTCTTAATGACAATTCCGGTAACTTATTTGGTTGAAGCTGGATTTTTTTACAACCACAGCAACTTAAACAAAACAGCGGAATGAAATGGACATAAGCAACACACTTTGCGTTTTATTGTCTTCGATTACCTTCCGATGGGACCATCTCGTTGCAAAAAAAAAAAAAAAAAACAAGTTTCAGTTTATCATTGATTTATCGTTCTTTTATCATAAAATGTTACTTTACTTTATAGTCATTTTTCGTGAAACTAACTGGAATTAGAACGGAGAATTTTTGGTGAAACTAAAAATGAATTATACCTTATCAACACAAATTAAAATAAAAACAGTTAATGTCGCTCCCACCAGTGAACTGAGTTAAAATTGTCAAACAATTATCATCACATGACAATAAAAAGGCAAGGGAACACTGATCATTGGTTCAATTAGCACTCGAAGGCTCGACCCAAACTCAAAAGGCAGTCGAAGTCTCGTCTTGAGTGCCCAAACCACCAACTTTCTCTCCGATCGAGCCTTTGAATTAAGGAGAAAACCGAAAGAAGTGATTTCAATAGCGTGTTTTATGATAAAAATAATTTTAATGTCGAAGTCCATGAGAACAACCCATCTAACATCGAAAGCACTTTTAAAACAAATAATGCAAATAAATAAATGAAGCGTGAAAAAAAACTACGTTAGTTCAAATAAATAGTGAAACAAAGCTATGAAAAGTGGATCAAGGGATACCATTTAAGCAACTGACACATCTAAGGAAACAGACGAGTTTTAAAAAAGTTAGGTATAGATCTTGCTTCAATAACATTATACTCAGGAAAATACCCACTTGATGACATGCTCAACTAACACTTAACCATTTGTAGCATTTGTGGTGCTGATTATAAATCAAAAAAATCAATAAAAGATATACCCCTTAATAAATCAAAAACAAATACACAACACTGCTAATTCAAATTCTCTTTTCTATTGATATTATGTATGCCAAACTCTTAAAAATAATTATAATTACTTATGTGTAAACACAACAAGAAAAGATTGCGCTCATCTACTTGATTTTAGAGAACACTTACAGTAGTTGTGGTGTTGATTCTAAAACTGATATCATTAAACACCTAAACTCCTGAAAAAATTCATAAATCCGTAAATGAAAAGAAGAAAAGGAATCCAACACGAACAATTTTATGAATCATAACCAAAAATTAAATAACATCATTAATGGCTCCATTTTTTTTCCATTGCAAAGATAGTTACCAAAATGTGTCAATATTTTTTTTTTGAAAAAAAGGACTTTAATTACCATGTATAAAAACCTTTGTCTCTTACTAAATGAAAGTATATCTGTCTCAAATTCCTAGAATCCTTGGATCCAATACGTTTCGGTTGCCTTTACAGCTTACTGATAAGTAACGCGATTAACTTGATTCCAGCACCAGACAAAAAAGGTTTTCTTATTGCTCTTACTTTGAAGTATAGGCTTCCACTTTTAAAATCGTATTCTCTTTCCTTTACCTTTTGATTTTTTGATTATTCACATTTTTTTGCTATTAATAATGGGGTGTTCTCTCCACAGAACAGACATTTCAGAATCAATGCAGCAACGCAATGTATATACTATTATTTTTCCCTTTTTGCTCTAAACATTTTTAAAAAATATACATGAGAGTTCTTGAACACATTTGCTGTAATCATGAAAGTACGTACTAAACATCACACACTGTTTATTTAGAATTTTATAATTACCGATTAAAACAGTTTTTGAATAATTTTGATAAAAAAAAAATTGTGGTATCGAATGCATAATCAGTAATGCGTATATTACTGCGTATATTATTGCCATTTAATGACTATTTAACTAAACCTAGGCTGACTGATAAGCATTAAAAATTATAAACATCTCTAAGCCTTATTTCAACTCTTATAAACCAATCTTTGAAATATTTCACAGAAAAAATCTTATCGTAATCAAGAACGATTTCGAAAGAAAACAACAAGAATATCCGTTCGTAATTTTTAGTAATAATGAAATTTAGAAGAGAAACGGATTGGATTAAAAATGACATCGTGAGTACAATACGAACGAAATATATGAATACTCTAAAACAAGTTTCTATAAACGATTAAAAAATTGTATCAATGCTTCTTTTGGTCATTGAAAACATTTGTATGTCTGATAAATATCCACGCATTTATATTACTGTAGAGGATTAAAAACGCACATTATTGTGATATCAGTTGCTCAATGTGCAAATTTATCCTTACACTTCCATTATTTTTCTTTCCCCAAACAACAAAATATCACTATATTGGCAATCGAAATCAGTAAGTCGTAATTATACTATATATATGTTATCTCAGGTCGGAAAACACCGAAGCATCCAACCAATAGTTATTCCCTTTGTTCAAGTCTCAAACATGGGTAACAGTAAAAATATATTTTTCTTGGTATCAATTAATTTTTTTAAAGTAAAGCATGCTATAAACACACTAATAAATCTATTACTTTGTTTAAATTATTTCATAAACAATTACAGCATTCTATATTTGAATATTTCCATAGATATTTCAAAATCCATGCGAAATGTTTGTTCAAATAACCCTTCAGAATGACATTTATAGTGAAAGAATCCTTGTATTTAAGGGGCACAGCAAACTAATACAGCAATAAATGAAACAGAACTAAAATACGGTAAACAAAATGGAAAACCACTTGGTATCAATTAATTTTTTAAAGTAAAGCATGCTATAAACACACTAATAAATCTATTACTCTGTTTAAATTATTTCATAAACAATTACAGCATTCTATATTTGAATATTTCTATAAATATTTCTAAATCAATGCGAAATATTTGTTCAAATAACCCTTCACAATGACATTAATATTGAAAGAATCCTTGTATTTAAACTGCACATCAAAATAATACAGCAATAAATGAAATAGAACTAAAATACGGTAAACAAAATGGAAAACCAATTCAATGCAGAATGAAGGTGAGATTTCGACATCCACTATAAAGTCAATTCGAATAGGGAGCAGCGATACGAGAGATGCATCAATACACCATGCTCTTCTACCAAACCAGAACTAGTTATATCAACAAATAATTATGACATAAAGAACTACAAAAGACTAAAAAAAAATTATCTTAACATTCGGACCAACGACAAAGAATACCTCGAGGCAAATAGTGAACGCAATGTTTATGACTCTTTTTTCATGTGTAAAATATGTAGTGTAAGTTTGGTCTCATTGCAAAAAGGAAAAGTTGTCGCTGCCATCGGAATATTACAAAAAGAATAAAAGTGGATGAAGACAAAATGAGGTACAAAATTAATGTTACGATTACTAGGATGGATACAAACGTGATCTGAAACCAAAGTGAATCATTAGTGTTAGTTTAATTTAACTGTTATGTAAGTTTTGTCATGTGTGGTTGTATAATGACCAAGTAAAAAAGTAGCAACTGCAAAATGCGTGGACTTCTATTCGCCTGGTAAAGTAAATAGACGAAAATAACATTTGTTGAATAACAGATAAATATCAAATAGATAAACAGATAAATAAACAGAAACAATTTCTATCATCCAACTGTGCCAAACATACTTAATCTTTTGGTCAA
Source organism: Trichonephila inaurata madagascariensis (assembly GCA_019973955.1). Lineage (NCBI taxonomy): Eukaryota > Metazoa > Arthropoda > Arachnida > Araneae > Nephilidae > Trichonephila > Trichonephila inaurata. Next base: position 10,033 of record BMAV01009746.1, read on the forward strand.
AAAAATTCTACTTCAAAATGATGCTGTTCAAATTGATCCCTGGTATTGTAGTAAGCAGTCAGAAAATTCTGTCTTCTTGCAAGAAACATTGAACACATAATGACTAGCATTTACTGTTTTATTTTTTTCTGGTCAAATCATCAGCACGGAAAGACCTTTGATTACAGTACATGAGAGCTCTACAACCAATCATTATTGTTTTTGAAAATCTGTCCAAATGAAAACTTACTAAAAAGAAATAAATTTTTTACTCCTATGAGATCTCGTTGAAATATATTCAGTGCATTTAAGCAAATGTATCTGTATTTGCTTTGTGGCATGAAGTCTCAGTCCTTATCTTGGTTACGCAAACGAAGCTTTCTAAAGAATGGCCGATTCCTGTTGATTGCAAACTGGATTACAAGGTTCAAGTTTTTGCAAAAAGATAGGAGTAAATGAACGGATAATAGACAAAAAATTGTTATTTCTCACTCAACATGAGTAAGACCTGATCAGTGTTACTCACAAAATAGTCTTCAAGTTTCACTCCAACTCATTTTGGATCAATGAACAAGCAAGTCATACCAAAGGCATAATTTTAAGAGGCGATCATTTATTCATGTACATAAAAGTTCTACAGTCATGAAAGATAACAATAACTACTTTTCATCAAGATATTAATATTATATTTTAAAGGAATTTATATTTAAAAATTATAGGGTTTATGGTATACTATAAACGTTGAACATAATAAGCCACGAATTTATTAATTTGGGAGAATTTCTAATTACGATTCATTATTTGCTTACTCTTTACATGTATTTAGACGAAGTATGACTAACAACTACTGAAGATTGATAAATACTTAATAGATTTCGTCAGAAATAAATTTATGATGTCTATATTATGTGAAAGGTTAATCAAAAATATTCTCTTCAGATTTTGAGTGAAACGAAAGCAGGAATAAAAGGAAAAGAAACTGTCCGTGTTTATTTCGAGTTTGTTGTTCAGCAGAATTGATGTCACGTAAGAACTCCGTGTAGGAGGAGAACTACAAATAAAACAATAAAGCAAAATACAGAAGAAAAATAAGAAATAGAAATCGAAACCCATTGATATGTTGTTTTTTTTTATGTTTTTGGCAAAATTAAGAAAAGGTATGTCTAAACACACACACAAGAGATTATTGGAAATTTTCATCCGGACAGTATCTCGAATCCTTAATCTTGTTGCAATAATTTTCATGAAAAGTTTTAATTATTAGACTTTTTTCCTACAAAAAAGAATGTTTTGGAAACAATGCCAAAACATTTTTTCTTTGAGAATAAAGATTGTAGAGTGGTCATGGACTGTACAGAATTTCTAATTCAAAAACCCAGCAGTCCTTTACAGCAGTTGAAGCATAGTATGTAGAAAGTGAAAATAGAAAGTGAACAAGAACTAATAAGACTATAGAGTAGTGCTGTTTTTTTTTTTTTTTTAAAATTGAGCGGCCTTATTTTCAGGTTTTGTTAGTTCACTTAAGAAAAACATATGTTTAGAAATTAAGATGGCAGTGGAAACATAAAGTTTATGATCCACAGAGGAATAAATAGTTAATGCACTTCCATGTCATTTAAGGCCTTATATCCTTCTAGGTTTTAATGTATATCAAATGCAGTAAAAGTCGTAAATAAAATATATTTTCCTAATTCTTCTTGAAAATGAATAACGAATACCCTCTCACATTTTGGATACCAACCTTCAAGATTCTAAAATAATGCAGCCATTAAGAACTTGAAAATTTACAAACACATTTACATTCCAGAATCCTTATAATCTACGACCACGAATGTTTTAATGATTCATTGTTTACAGGTATGATGTACAATATTTGTAATACACGGTGTACCTTTGTTGGAATTAGCATATTGGACTGTTCGAACGAAATATATGGGAAACTTACCCTAAAGCTGTTTCCATTTGATATCTATATATGAATCCACTACAATCTTGAAAAGATAAATTCAACAAGTATTCATTAAAAATTTCATGTCAGAAAAATAAGATAAAGAAACATGTCTATGCAAGATCATTTGCTGCACATTGCAGATGATGGCAGCCTTAACGCTCCAGTGAGCAACTCCGTAGGTGTTCTGGAAGTCATAATGCATACTCTGAGTTTGTCACCGCAACAATTAAATTCTTATTGACAATTCCGGCAACTTATTTGGTTGAAGCTGGATTTTTTTACAACCACAGCAACTTAAACAAAACAGCGGAATGAAATGGGCATATGCAACACACTTTGCGTTTCATTGTCTTCTATTACCTCCGGATGGGACCATCTCGTTGCAAAAAAAACAAACAAGTTTCAGTTTATCATTGATTTATCGTTCTATTATCCTAAAATGTTACTTTACTTTATAGTCATTTTTCGTGAAACTAACTGGAATTATATAGAACGGAGAATTTTTGGTGAAACTAAAAATGAACTATACCTTATTAAATCAACACAAATTAAAATAAAAACAGTTAATGTCGCTCCCCCCAGTAAACTGAGTTAAAATTGTCAAACAATTATCACCACATGACAATAAAAAGGCAGGAGAGCATTGATCTATGGTTCAGTTAGCACTCGAAGGCTTGACCCAAACTCAAAAGGCAGTCGAGATCTCGTCTCTAGTGCCCAAACCACCAACTTTCTCTCTGCTCGAGCCTTTGAATTATGGAAAAAACAGAAAAAAGTGTTTTCAATAGCGTGTTGTTATAAAAATAATTTTAATGTCGAAGACCATGATAACAACCCATCAAACATCGAAAACACTTTTAAAACAAATAATGCAAATAAATAAATGAAGCTTGAAAAAAGAAACTACATTAGTCCAAATAAATAGTGAAACAAAGCTATGAAAAGTGGATCAAAGGATATCATTTAAGCAACTGACACATCTAAGGAAACAGACGAGTTTACAAAAAGTTAGATATAGATCTTGCTTCAATAACATCATACCCAGGAAAATACCCACTTGATGACATGCGCAACTAACACTTAACCATTTGTAGTATTTGTGGTGCTGATTATAAAAACAAAAAATCAATAAAAAATATACCCCTTAATAAATCAAAAACAAATACACAACACTGCTAATTCAAATTATCTTTTTTATTGATATATAATGTATGCCAAACTCTGAAAAATAATTATAATTACTTATGTGTGAACATAACAAGAGAAAATTGCGCTCATCTACTTGATTTCAGAGATTACTGAAACGAGAATACTTACAGTAGTTGTGGTGTTGATTCTAGAACTGATATCATTAAACACCCAAACCCCTGAAAAAAATTCATAAATCCGTAAATAAAAAGAAGAAAAGGAATCCAGCACGAATAATTTTATGAACCATATCCAAAAGTTAAATAACATCATTAATGGCTCTCTCTATCTCATTCTCTCTTCCATTTTTTTTTTCTATTAGAACGATAATTACCAAAATGTCAATATTTTTTTTAAAAAAGTCTATAATTACCTATGTAGAAAAACATTTGTCTCCTACTAAATGAAAGCATAAGTGTCCCAAATGCCTAAAATCCTTGGAAGCTTTCAGTATGTTTTGGTCGCTCTTACAGTACATTTTAGCTGACCGATAAGTAACGATTAACTAGATTCCTTCCAGTACCAGACAAAATAGGTTTTCTTATTGCTCTTACTTTGAAGTATAGGCTTCCACTTTTGAAATCGGATTCTCTTCTCTGTTCCTTTAGGATTTTTCGATTATTCACATTTTTTTGTTGTTAATTATGGAGTGTTCTCACCGCAGAACAAACGTTTCAGAAACTACGCAGCAACGCAATGCATATACTTTATTTTTCCCTTTTTGCTCTAAACATTTTTACACAATATACATGAGAGTTCTTGAACATTTGCTGTAATCATGAAAGTACATACTAAACATCACGAACTGTTTATTTATAATTTTAAAATTACCGATTAAAACAGTATTTCAATCATTTTGTAAAAAAAAATAAGTTCGTAATTTTTAGTAATAATGAAATTTAGAAGAGAAACGGATTGGATGAAAAGCGACATCGTGAGTACAATACGGATGAAATATATGTGACTACGCTAAAACAAGTTTATTTAAACGATTGAAAAATTGAATCATTACTTTTTTTTTGTCATTGGACACATTTATACTTCTGATAATTATCTACGCAGTTTTTTTTTATGTAGGGAATTATAAATGCACATTATTGTGATATTATTTGCTCACTGTGTGAGTTTATCCTTATACTTCCACTATTTTCGCTTCCTCAAACAATAAAATATTACTCGTTTGGATATTCAAATCAGTAAGTCGTAATCCTAATATATATATGCTATCCAAGGGTGGAAAAAAACAACACAGCGAAGCCACGAAGAAACAGAGTTGTTCTCTTTTCAAGTCCCATACATTGTAACAAACAGATAATATTTTTCTTTGTATCAATTCAGTTTTATATAGTAAACAAGCATCATAAGCACACTAATAAATCTATTAATTGTTTAAATTGTTTCATAAATATTTACAGCATTCTATATTTGAATATGTCTGTAAATATTTCCACATCAATGCAAATTTTTTATGATTAAAGTATCCACCTATAATGAAGATAATATTGAAAGCGTCCTTGTGTAATGAAGTTTCACTGTAAAATAATTCAGAAATCTATGATACAGAACCAAAATAAGAAAAATAAAACGGAAAACCAAATTAAGGCGGAAGAAGGTGGGATCTCAGCACCCAATATAAAATCAATTGGAGTTGGGAGCAACAATACCAGAGATACAATGCAGTATACGATGCTCTTCTTCCACACCAAAGCTAGTTATATCATGATGAGCATACAAAAAGTTATGACACAAAGAGCTACAAAAATACTAAAAGAAGTGATTGTTTGCTTACATTATTTCATAAACAATTACAGAATTCTATATTTAAATATTTCTGAATCATTACGAAAGTGTTGGTTCGAATAATCACCCAGAATGTGTGACATTGATTTAGAAAGCATCCATGTAATTATGTTGCACAACAAACTAATACAGCAATGAATGAAACAGAATTAAAATACGAACAAGAAAGCGGAAATCCAAATCAAGGAGGAATGAAATTAAGACTTCAAAACCGACTGCAGTTTGGAGCAACAATACGAGAGATACGATGCAATTTATGATGCTCTTCTTCCAAACCAGAGCTAGCTATATCATTATGAGAATACAAATAATTATGACATACAGAACTACAAAAAAGCTCTTTGTTTTAAATTATTTCAAAAACACTTACAGCATTCTATATTTGAATTTTTCTATAAATAATCCTAAATGAAGGCGAAAATTTTGGTTCCGATAACCACCCAGAATGACATTAATATTGAAAAAGTTCTTGTAATTAAGTTTCACAGCAACATATTACAGCAATAAGTGAAACAGAACTAAAATATGGTAAAGAAAACGGATATCCAAATCAAGGTGGAATGATGGTGAGATTTAGACTTTAAAAAGATCGAATTGTCTTAAAAATATCAATTCAATTTGGGAGCAGCTATACAACAGATGCAACAATATACGATGCTCTTCCTCCTAACCA
>BMAV01009747.1:12559-27381 GCA_019973955.1 Trichonephila inaurata madagascariensis
TATATATATATATAATCTATATAATCTATATTTTTTATTAATACAATATTTATTTAGGCTTATGAGCAAAGTATTGTTTGCCTTAATTAAAACACCTAATTACTGTTTATATCGTTTGTTTTAATTTAAACATTGGATTATTAGTTTTATTGTTCCAGAATTGTCTGCTTTGGCCGGATGTGTTGTTTTTGATGACATATATACTACATCGTTTTTGTGCAAATTTGAAATGGGCGTTGAAAATTATTGCTTTCATCTTGCTTGAATTACAAGTATTTTTTCATTTTACATGAGAATTTCGTTAAACGTTATGTTTTATTTCTTCTCTCTCTCACAAATTTAACTTGTCATTCAAACATCATAAAAACTTGCTATACACAGTGTAGAGCAAACTTTTTGCTATTTAGTTGAAAGTTAATGTGCACTGGATTACCTGCTTTTCGATATTTCTTCTAAATTGTAGAGAATTATTCCATGAAACATTTTATAAGTTTGAACATACAAAGAACATCCTTGAACTTACAGTATAGAACAAAAATTCAGTTACTTGAGATTTAATGAAGCACTAATAAGTAGAAAAAGAAAAAGTCTTAATTTCCCTTTTTCTTAAACAGTTGGAAATAGTTTGTCTTTTTAATAAAGCATTTGATAAGCTATTTTCAATTTTGCAGGAATTTTCTTTAAGGTATCCGACTACGTTCGGAACCGTGATTTTAAAAAAGCGCATGAATGGATAATTTTTATGATATTTAGTGTCACTTAGATTAGAATACATGTATAAAATTGTTTTAAGGACATTTTGACAAAAAAAATATTTAAATACAATATTTCGGCAAAAAATTAACTTAGAATAATTTTTTTTCCAAATGTTCTCCTTTTGTGAAAAATGCTTCTATTATAATAATATTTTACCTGTATATAGCTCAGACCTCTTCACAGAGACTCAAGTATGATTTTTGAAAAATTCACATTATTTTCAGAATTACCACCCATTGAAATAAGTATTGGCGGTTTTTTTTCTTAAAATTGCTCCCCTCTGTTGTTGTAAAATATGGATAAACCCACTTCTAAGTTATATATTTCAAAAATTCTAGTTGAGCCTCTGTAAAAAGGTCTGAGCTATATATACAGGCAAAATATTATTATATATAATAGAAGCATTTTTCACAAAAGAACATTTTGAAAATGGGTCATTCTACGTTCATTTTTCGCCAAAGTATCGTATTTAAGTAATTTTTTTTGTCAAAATGTCCTTAAAATAATTTTATACATGTATTCTAATCTAAGTGACACTAAATATAAAGAAAATTATCCATTTATGTGTGACACTAAATATCAAGAAAATTATCCATTTATGCACTTTTGCAAAATCACGGTTCCGAACGTAGTCGGATACCTTAAAATAGCATATGTTTTCAAGAAGATAGATATGCTTCTTTAAATAAATATAAAGTTTTCAGATGTTAGTTGCTTATATACTTGTGAAACTAAAGAAAAATACCTGTGATATTGTAGGGTATGTGTTTATGTTTTTTCTAGAAGTATTTGAATCGTAAGGGAGCTCTCTCAAAAAAGTTGTTTTTATTTAAAAGGCATAAGATGGTTAAATTAAATTACTTAACATTTACTAATGTACAAATTATATGGTAATATAAGTCTATTTTTTTAAAAAAATCAATACCATCTTTCAAAACATCTGTATTAATTTCATCTTCCACGTTAGAAGGATTAAATCCTGTGTTTTGATTTGTTTCATATACCTAGAAAAATAATTATATAGCTCCCGCATGCCTCTCTTTTCCCAGCGATTAGTTAGTGTCTTCCCCTAAAATCACCCAAATAGTTCATCAAAATAACAACTATTACCCTTCATTTAACTGCGTCCTTATAACATCTCTATTATTTTCCCCATTGTATTTCCTTATTTAAGAGTATTCGGGGATTCATCTGTCACTTTTCTGTATCTGTACTTGTAGCTAAAAGCCTCACAATAGCTACTTTCTTCTATTTCTGAAATATCTAAGTTAACTCATTGTTTTTATTCTTGCAGGCTCTCTTTTGTCACGACTAAGGGAACAAAAATGTCCATACACTTCATTCTTTATTCACTTTACAAAATTCGAATTATGCTGACATTAATTTTTTACCGTAAAATCCGGAGTATAATGCGCATTTTTAACGCAAAAAAATGCAATCGAAATTTAAGGGTGCGCATTATACGCCGGGTATAAAAATGAGAGCTTAAAAAAGAAAGAAAAAAAGATGAGAGAGTTTAAAGAAAGTAGACTTTTATATATATATACATACGAAATACTGTTTATTAAAAAAAAAACTCATTCCTTTCGAATTTAAGGTGTTGTAGATCTAGAAATATACTATTTTTCCCCCCTTAAGGTGACTGCTTACCTTCGGACCCAATATAAAACAAATTGAGTGTTTTTAGGAAGAAAAATAAAAAAAAAATATGTAAATACATAAAAATTTTTAAATAAATATTGTACTTTTTTAGAAAAATTGGTTGTTCTCAAGGAAATTTTACCAAATTTTTACTGAAACGCGTAACACTTGTGACGTCTCTCGCGTCCTTCTTCTAACATAACTCCTAAGTTCTTTGACGGCCACGATTAATGGCAAAACTTTTCCAACCCAATACCAAGAAGAGAAACGAATCGAATATGCAAAAGAGATATACTTTAAAAGGATAGAAAGTTTGATGAGATAGAGCGGCAAGCCTAGAGATAACTTAGTGTGGAATCATTCGGAACAAGTGTTAGTCGTCCTATAGCTCTGGAAGAAGGATACGTTCATCTCAATTAAAATATAATAAAGATTAAGAAAGTCTGAATCTTCTCATCTAAAATTACGTAATAGGTATTACTTCAACCTAAGAAGGAGGGTGACTCTATAAAAGGTAATATTTTGTATAAGAAGTTAGATTAGACAGTTAATTATTATAATTAAGATAAGTGATCTAGTTACGCGATCTGACTTGAATATAAGGTTTAATTGTGGGCTCATTTTCACTTTAAGAAAGTTGTTATTTAGAATTAAGTAATTTAAGTTATTCTTAATAAAAGTTGTGTTAAGAATTACATAATGTCTCATCATTTAGATAATCCCTCACCTCTAGCTTACGCGAATCACCCAAGACATAGTCATCACAGGATGGCTATGTCGCACACTGTATAAAAATTTCTAATACAATTATCATAATTTTCTTTATACATAGCATACATATTACGGTGCTGTTCAAAATGAACCAAAATCTAAGAGAAACAGTAAAATACAAAAAATTACGGACAATTATACATAATGGTATGAAAATTTTGATATTTTTAAGGTTTTTTCTTTATAAAAACTACCCTAAATGAAAAAGTATTTAACCTAAACAAAAATTATGATCCACTTTATGAAAAATAGCATAATAAACAATCCCACAAAATTTCGAAACGTTATCTGGTTTGGTTCTTAAGATATCATGCATATGGTAACAAGTTTCTTTCGAAAACATAATTTTGAGAAAAACGCTTTTAAAGTTTTATCTTACCACCCTTTTGCATAGAGTGATGTTTTTTAAAATCACTATAACTTTTTATTTCTATTCCGCGTAAAGGAAAAAGAAAAACTGTTTTGTAAAGAAAAATGTTCAAACTATAAGATTTTGAAATAAAAAAAAATGCCTTATGTTGACGAAAAACGACATTTTCTAGGTAGGCAGTTACTTTAAATATGGAATAATAAATGATTTCTAATCATAAAACCATTGCGCGCGTACACTTCAGGTTTCTTCTTTAAAAAGGGGGTGCACGTTATACGGCGCAAATAGACATAAAAACTAAAAATTGTTGCTTGAAAGCACTGGCGTAGTTCTGAATGAACTTCGTATTATATAAAACTGCTCCAGAGCCCTTTTGTAGAAGTGAAAGGCTTTTTAGTGGTATTGTAGTTACACATATTGGGGCCCCTGTAGCTTGGGGGCCCCGTATCATTGATACAGCTAATATGGTGGTAGCTACGCCTCTGCTTGAAAGTATAAGTGCGCGTTATACGCCGGATTTTATGGTATGTTAAATGAACGTGTTATGACGAATTTTCTACATGCAGTGTTAAGTTTGCTGTCCAATAATTTGTTAATTTCATGACTTTTTGTATTTCCTTAAATACTATTTCTTCTTTCTAAAAATTCAGTTATAAGTAATTAAATTATAAATAAAGAAGGAAATGAAATATAGTTCAATGATATTGATCCTATTATACAATAAGAAGTAATAATTTAAAAGGAAACGTATCTTTCACTCATTGTTTGAAAGTTTAAAACTAGTTAATTACTATATCCTCATATCATTCTTTATCATACTCCAGCTTATTATCTATCGTTAAAAAGGGGGAAAATATATAAAAAAATTACGAAGACGCGTTACTTCAAAACAACATGCATCATCAAATATTTTTCAAAACAAAGATATGGTTCATCTGTTTTATTAATCCTCATCCATGCTCTAGGCAATTCATTTTGAAACATTCCGTGAAAAAAAATAACAAATACCAATCAAAGAGGGGGGAAAAAACGCGTGTGAATAGAGCCCCTTGTTCATCTTGAAAAAATTTACCGCTAGGAGGCTTACGGAACTGATGAGTCTGCGTGAGATACTCCGCATGTAATTTATGTTTCTAAAGTCAAACCGTGTCCATAAAACAGGAAGTCACAGTGTCTTCTCGATAATCAAAGTTATTTTTCTAGCAGCACATAAAGATTATTCTACTATATATAATCTATCACACATATTTTTTTACAATAAAATTGAGCATTTGCACGACTATTGTTTATTTTAAAGGAATTTTTATATAAATCATTTGTTTTTGAGACTCTAGGTAAAGACTCCTTGTGTACCGACAAAAGTAAAACACAAGGCTTACAAACGTAAGTCAATAATCAATCAATAGTGGTAGGAAATTTCAAATAGAAGTATTCAGGCACAAATGGGAATCAAAAGGGAAAAGAAACAAGGATGCAAACGGAGACATTCAGTAATTAAAAGTATACAATGGGGAAGATTAGGAAACATGATCCTAATGGGATTTTCAAAATACAAATAAATATAAAGCATACATTCACTATACATATGCAAATACATATATACAGATACACACACACATACATATATACAGATACACACACATATACATATATACAGATACACACACATACATATATATAGATACACACACATACATATATACTTACACAAATACACATACACACATATACAAACGAATATATATGTACAGTTGGATCCCGATTTAACGAATTCATCAGGATCGAACAGTTTGTTCGTTAAATCGGGGTTATTCGTTATATTGAAGTCCAAACAAAATAAAAAAACTTTGCATTTATCTTTTGGAAATCCTACAATAAGAAACTACACAAAAAATATCCTTAATTGGAAATTTTGCCCGATTAATTCTACAGCTGAAGCGCAGTGGCTGAGCGGTAGTGCACCGCGCTTCCACATCACAGGTCCATCTGAGGTACAAACCTCGCGCTGAGCAAGGTCGGCTTAGCCTTTCATCCCATTAGTGGGTATATAAATGGCTTGCTTGGGCCAAGCTTGCTTGGGAACTTAAAACTGGGGGGTTTGCGTCAGACTGACCACCTGATCGGAACATCTGCTCATGCACCTCAGGGCCCAATGTCACGTGTACTCATATGGGTACAGTAGGCGGCGTTAAGTTAATTCTGCAGCTAAAAATACTACTAGTGAATTATTAAAAACCAGTTAATTGGAAATTTTAAATTACTTACTTATAGATGTTTGAAAATCTTTTTGATTCCTGACTCGAAACAGGATTTTCGAACTCGATTTCGACTTAATGCGTAGAAGAAAATATTGCGTCATTTACATCCTGCTGCATAAGGGATATTTTCACAGTTTTCAAACGATGTAATGCATTAGAAAATGTAATGGTTTTCATAAGAGTTCCATTATCAATTTATGCATCAGAATCGCTATTCATTCGCTCCGACAAATCAACAGTTTCCTGAACTTCAGTTGCACTGGTAGGCAGTCCGTGATCAAATGTAATATAATCGTTAAAGTCTTAAAATATTCCCCTGTATTGTGGAGTGGGATGAGATAAGGAAAGCGTTTCCTGTCCTATTCAAAACTCACACGATATGTTATAATCATGACTCATCTGCACTTGTTAGGCCTAATAACGCTCTGCACTCTTGGCCGCCAAAATTTGTTTGTTTCTTTCAAAAAAATTTTTTTTTCTGTTCCGGTCTACAAAAAATGTCATTAGAAAAAACATTAAATTTTTTCTAATGCAAACTAATGAAAAAATTTTTGAGATGATGGAATAATTCGTTATTTCGGGGTTTATTACTCGTTAAATAGGAGTTTTTGCCTTCACTTTAATCGGAGAAACAGAAAAATTCGTTAAGTAGCGAAATCCGTTAAATAGGGTTCGTTAAATTGGGGTCCGACTTTATATACATATATGTACAGTAAATGTTTTTAAACACACTATATTTATAACCTAAATAATACGGGAAAAAATGCTATAAATGTATGCACACGATGTAAAAGATGATTTGTTGTGAACAAAGGCTGAGAAAGGAGGAGGCCACGCTTTATTGTTCTTTTATAGACAATTCATGAGTGTGCGTCTTTTGGAAGTTTTAAATCATTTGACTTTGTTTTTGACCAATACTTAGTTTTCTGTGAATGAAATGAAGTGAAAATATATCAATTATCATCAAAATTGTAGCAATAATGGAAAATTTGTTAAAAAAGAATATAATCCTCTTTCTTTAACATTTTTATATAACAACTAGTTGGGTGGCCCGGCGTTGCATGGGCTTCCAAAAAGTGTAAAGCTTTATGCCTTTGAAGATTCCCCTTCCCCTCTCAGTGTCAGCACTTCCTGGTGTGTGTGATTTCTATATTAATATCGTTAAAAAAATCTTTTACGAAGTTTCTTTCACGTCTTTGTCCCGTCGGGCAAGTCTGTTTTCTCGCCACTTAGGCCGGTGTTGCACAGGCTTTTTCCGTGGGTACAACTTAACCCCCCCCTCCCCCCATGGAAATTTTCCCATTCTCTGTGGACGCCAGCACTTCTGTGTGTGTGTCTGAGCGATGTGAGTGATTTCGATATTTATGTCATTTAAATCCCCTTTTCAGAAATTTCTTCCACTTTTTCTCTTTGTCAGAAAAGGTTTCTTTTCTCTCCGTTCAGCCCATTGTTGTTTGGGCTTTTTCACGTATACCCCCCTACTTTTTTTTTTAATCAAATTTCTATTTTCGATTAAAAATTTACAAAGTTAATCCAGTTTTGTTCTCAAGAAAACACACAATGTACTAATTTATTATTAAATAAATAATTTAGTAATAAATAATAAAACGCAATCTAACTTTAATTCTTAAAAAAAAAGTATATCAATTTTCGTTAAATAATGAATAAAAAAAGTGTCTACGGTTAGCTATGAAACGACTGCTTTTATCTGGATGCTTGATTTTTCGATTAAATATATGTAAATATGAAAAAAGAACAACGGGGGGAAAGCCTAAAAATTTGCTTACATTCCTTGTATAAGAAAAGATTTAAAAGGAAATAGTACTATTTGATAAAATCTCATGGCAGCAATTTCTTATATTTTAAGGTTTTTCAATAAATTATTTCTCTAAAAGAAAACTACCGGTTGCAATGAATTATAAGAAACTAAGATCGTATTAATTATTTTATACATGAAGCAATGAATACTTTCTTAAAATTCAAACTAATAAGTTGGATTTGGAAAATTCATTATTTACACTCATTATTAAAGAAAAACATTAAAAAGAAAACACTTTTATCTGACAGAAAAATCTTTTATCTGCTTACGTACTCTCCGTAAGTGGTTTTTCCATACATGCGCTCGCTAAAAACACTCAAACGTGAGTTCTGAGGTATTTTTCTCATAATTAACTATTACTGGCATTTCGCGATTTTTCAAATTTTTTTCGTTGTATTTTTACAGCTCCCCAAGACGGAAAAAATATATCTTCATAAAAAATATTTTATGTATAAGAAAAGCATAATTTTTTTTTTACTGCAAAATTCCAAAATTTTTTGAAGTTTTACAATATTTGTTTCAAATTAACTTGGCAGCGTTGGAAAAGGTTAAAAAAATATACCAATTTGCTTGAAAAATAGTTTTATCTTTTTTTAGGAATTTAAATTAGAAAAAAATCCATATAAATTTGTAAAAAATGTGAAACATTGTAAAAATTGAGATTTTAATAATCTATTACAAGTTTATCACATGTTAAAAGCCTTTATTCAATTCTCTCTCTCTCTCCTACTATTAACTCATGCTCTCTATTTATTTATTTATCTTGGTGGAATTTTCAATCGTTAATAAAATACATTTTAAAGCGCTCCATTGAGCTGAAATTTTATATACGTGATTATTTTGGATGACAATACAATAATTTAATTATAATTAATAAAAATTATTTGATTAAAATTAATTATTTAAAGAATTACAAATACACAGCCACGTTGGCGACTTGTGTCAAAACTTGAAAAGGTTTTTTTTCTCTCGTTTTAAAGCATTCAGTTGAACTGAAATTTTATATACACGATTGTTTTGGATATGACAATACGATACTTTAATGATAATTAATAAAAATTAATTACCGCTTAATGTTGTGATTCTGTCTCATATGTATATATATATATTTATATTAATTGTAACTATTTAATAAAAAGTAGCTAAAATAAAATTTTTCTTTGATCTAAGTAGGAATAGACTTAAAATTTTTTTTTTACATTATTTGTTTTTTAAACAAAGTTAATTAATACAGTGAATAGAGCAACGTCATGAAATTCCAGTTTGGCTGAAAACTGATTTTTGACGCCAACTTTTGTCATTGTTGTAACAATAACAGTGTTACAACAATGCATACAAATCAAAGTTGGCACCAAAAACTGTTTTTTTTAGGGTGGACCACCCTTATCACTTAGGGGTATGAAAAACAGTTTACGTCCTATTCTCAGACCTACTGAATTTACGCACAAAATTTAATAAGAATCAGCCCAGCCGTTTTGGAGGAGTTTGGTAACAAACACTGTGACACGAGAATTTTATGTATTAGACTTTCAACTACTTTATACATTTCCTGTCTTCCTATTAAGTTATTTCATAACCAGACAAAAACTGTAATCTGACTTAAATTGTTATGGCTACCACTTTTTAGTTTCGCAATTTTGTGTTAATATATATCTAAGCTCAATATTTTCTTACTCTCAAATTTTTCACTCCTTTGAAATTTCAAACGTATTTTTCTTCTTTGACATCCAACCAGGATCTTCCTTATCAGAGCAAGTACAGTGAAAATCATTTAACTCGAAACTGAGGGGGGGGGGGCCTGAAATATTTTTTCGTGTTAAAGGATATTACAAAATAAAAACATGTATCAACAAAATTAAGTTTATTAGAATTTATTTTTTATACGTAGATATGTATATATGCGTGTATTTAATAAAAATCAATGAAACAAAAACATTCACAAGAACTTAAGGAAATTTAATACAAAATTTTCAAGTTTTTGTAAAACTAAACATTTTCAACTCACAGTTTATGGAAAAGAATCTGATATTTTTCTTTGCATTGTCTTTTTTAGAATCAAAATGTCAACAAATTGTTTGATGTCGTCCATTTTGTTATACATTTCACCATTGGAATGTGCGTTCAAATAACTGCACATACATTTCGGAGAACATGGGAACAGGAGCTGCATTATTCATTTCATTTTCGTCGTCGTAATCTGCATCAATGATATTTCTTGAGCTTTGAACAAACTCCAAAATGTCTCTTCCATATTTGTGGCTGAACACACATTATCATCAACTGCAACGAATTCTTCCGATGATACAGTTGGACAGTCCAATAATTCATTAACTTTCTTAAACATTTCATTAAGTGTCGGATCAATTTCAATATCCAGAAGGGAAATCCTTTTGTGTTAAGGTATCCAACTACTTTCGGGAACCGTGATTTTGCAAAAGCGTGTAAATGGATAATATTTATGATATTTAGTGTCACTTAGATTAGAATACATGTATAAAATTGTTTTAAGGACATTATGACAAAAAAAATTTATTTAAATACAATATTCTGGCAAAAAATTAACTTAGAATAACCTTTTTTCCAAATGTTCTCCTTTTGTAAAAAATGCATCTATTGTATTAATATTTTGCCTGTATTCAGCTCAGACCTATGTACAGAGGCTCAACCAGAATTTTTGAAACCCATAACTTGGAAGTCGGTTTATCCATGTTTTACGACAACAGAAGGGAGCAATTTTAAGAAAATACGCCGATAATTATTTCAAATGGTTGTAACTCTGAAAATAATTTGAATTTTTCAAAAATCATAGTTGAGCCTCTATACAGAGGTCTGAGCTATATACAGGCAAAATATTAATACAATAGAAGCATTTTTTACAAAAGGAGAACATTTGGGAAAAAAGGTTATTCTAAGTTAATTTTTTGCCAAAATATTGTATTTAAATAATTTTTTTTGTCAAAATGTCCTTAAAACAATTTTATACACATATTCTAATCTAAGTGACACTAAATATCATGAAAACTATACATTTATGCGCTTTTTTAAAATCATGGTTCCGAACGTAGTCGGATACCTTAAGTGATTTTCGTTACGTATTAAGAGAAAAAATGCATGAAAATACATTGTAGTTTGTTGGGACCGTTGAGTTATTTCGTATTAACAGATATTTCGTCTTAAGCGTTTTCGCGTTAAACGCATTTCACTGTACTTTTAACAAAACTAATTTTTGTTCTTCAATTCTCGAGCTTCTTTGTTGTATCCAGATTGGCTTGGATTGCCACCCTCTTCCTCAGAAGTTTTTTTACATCTCTTGTGTTTCATTTTTATTAAAATCCAAAAATATTAAATAATAACCTAGTCAGTCAGCTCAAAATTTAATATTTCTCAATAAATTTAAAAGCTCATTTTTTTTCAAGAAAAACTACTTTACACTGGGTGTGTGTGTGGAATAATAGACCTCATAATTGAAAAATAGAACCCGCGACAGGGCTAGATGCTCCCGTAAATATTCTCTTCACTATAAGAAAAGTGAGGGAAAGCGTTTTAAATTCTAATGTGCCTTTAACTCAAACTCAAAAAACACTTCTCTTTTTCGAACAGAAAAATACTCCGAAAATAATATATTTTAACTTCATTAATGTATAAAAAACATCCCATGCTGTTATAATACTCGTTTTTGACAAAATCATTCCATTTTTTTTTACGCTTTACATTTTGTATCTAACACTGTACAACTTATTTTTTAAAAATCTTGTAAAAGTAAAACTAGATAAAAATATTTATAGAATGTTTCTCTCCAATTTTTAAATTTTTATGAAACGATAAATGCCAGTATAAAGTTTGCCCAAAGAATATTGGATTTGCGGAAGGCTTTATAGCATCCTATAAAGAAATTGATTTGAATATATTTATAAAGTGCTTTAATAATTTTCGAAATATGGTTTTCTTGCACCATTACACCGCTACCAGTGTGTTTTTCAGTCTTCTTACTTACCCTGTAGCTGGCAGCCGCAAGTTCATTCAGATATCTTGTCGGACGAGTGTTTAATAACGTCACACTTTAAAGTAGGGGTCTTCAACCCGTGGCCCGCGGGCCACGAATAGCCCCCTGAGGGCATTTTAGTGCCTCTTATTTGAATTTGAGGGAATTAAAAAAAAATGTCTTGTCTGTTTTTGTCGAGAAAAAAAAACCCCGCTATTTTTTCTGTTATTCTTGATGTTTAAAATATTTCACTGATGGGACTGAGAAAAAATTTTCAGAAAGTGACGAATTTTTCAAAAATTTTACTGTATTTTAAATAATTTTAAATTAAAAAAAAAGTCTGGCTTTGCTTAAAATCTCAGAAATTTTCGGAAAAAAGGTGAACTCTTATCTTTAACAGGTTTTTGAGAATTATTTCAATTTGATTTCCATTTAACTTTTTTTTGCACCGATATATGTACAAATTTGTTAAACACAATCTTTTCATTTATAATCAGTTGTAGCCTTGTAAGACAAACCTCTCTTTTTTTTTATATAAATTTCCTAACTACAATATTTTTTTGACAGTCGTGTGGGCCGCGGATCACTGTGAATTTATTGATGTAGCCCACGTTTCATTATAAATTTATTAATTTGGCCCTCGAGCGTGAAATGTTGAACACCCCTACTATAAAGCAAAGAGAGAGCATGATGACGGATCTCGTAATTTTGTTGTTGTTACTTATGCCACCTGATCGACAGTAATATCAGATGAAAGTCCGTGAATTTATCACGGCAAAGGGCTACATATACGCTTGTAAGCGGTAACTTTGAGCACCACACAGGTGTCAATGAGATTTGGTTCGATTCCACCCCAATTTTGAGGGAGGAGGACAGTCAGAGGCCTCCCACCTCTCTTTCCCTTCCACCAACCTCACGAAAGGACATGCGGCTAAACGGCTATTTAAAGTACTCCCATCCCACGAAGGCACTATACATTTACAAACATCCATACGTTCTCCGGGATTCGAACCCGAATTCAACGGCGCAGCAGTCAGCGTCACTAACAAATATACCGGATGGGTGGCTCGTAATTTTGTACCACGGTTTAGTGACGAGGACAATTCTTGAGCTGGCACCCCAATGTCCTAACTTCCACACCACGCAAACGGGAGGACTTCGAGCCACAACAGATTTAATGTACATCAGCCACTCCACTCAGCGGGTCTTCAGAGGCACTAGAATTCGAACCTGCGCCTTGATAAACATCAACCACGAGTTCGTGATTATGACCACTAGGCTACCACGTTCACCAGCATTCTGTCGATGCCGCTTAAATTGCACTATTCTTCCCGAAACGATATCCTTCCATGTTCTTTTTGTTCAAAGGAAACAAAAAGAAGCCTGCTGGTGTCAGATCTGGATTGTAATATAGTAGATCAGTACATTGTTCATCGATATATTCTTTCAATATTTTATGTCACTTGAAGAAAAAGCATCCTGGACATCATTTTGCCCTTGTGACTCACGGATAATAATGGAATCCTCCTCAGTAGATTTGTTCAGTGTAACGTGAAATCAAGCAACACAAGCTCGTTGCTTTTTTTTCTCTCGACATAAACGCTAAACTCGCTTTCACTTTGTGCTATACACTCCAACGACTTGGAGGCAACTAACACATGGTTATTCTAACTTCATCTTATACCCCTCCAACCATTTTACCCAGGGAGATCACCCTCCACTACTTTCGATTCGTTAAAAAAAATCAATCCTGATAACTTTTGACAAACCTTTCACTATAATACCGGGTGGTTATAATTGAAGTTGCACTATTCGGAGGCATGTTGAACCTGTTATGCTTATCGGATTTTGATGAAACTTGGAATATATGGGAAAAAGATTTCTGCAATAAAAGAAATTGGTATAAATTTTGACTACCAGGTGGCTTTTATGGAATATTCCTTGTGCAAATCAGTAAAACCTTTATATAAACTTGCAGTCATAACCAAAGCATCATTCACTGCACGCTTGTCATCGTTAATCATTCCTGCTTTACAGGAACGACAATGTTTGCAAACCACTATCTTTATGCAGGATGAAGTAACTCCTCGCATTGGGGGTGCCAAGTCAAAGCACTGCTTGATGCTAACTTTGGTGATAATCGTGATTATTCAGATATTTTCCGGGTGCATGGCCTTCTCACTCACCCGACTTCAACTCCTGTGATTTCTAGTTGTGGGTATTTCTAAGAGACCATGTTTGTAGAGTAGGAATCAGAACTTCACCTTTTTTGAAAGCTAGTGTTATACGGCATATGACTGAAATCCCTCGTGAGTTGCTTCGTGCTACCATTGAAAACGCTATATAGTGTTCTCAACATGTTATTGATGTCAATGGAGCATATATTGAGCCTATTCCGTAAATGAATAAATTTTAACTTTTCTAACATATTTTGTCCTTCTTTGGACACCTCACTTCCTTTTAGTGGTCAAAATTTGAACTATCTTTTTTACTGCAGAAACCTTTCTCCCATGGGTCCATATAGCATGTATTCCAAGTTTCATCAAAATCCGATAAGCAGAACGGGTTCTACAGGCCTCTGAATAGTGTAACTTTAATTATAACCACCCGGTATAAAAATATAGCCACCTGTATTCATATTAATGAATTACATTTTTCTATCTATGAAAGTATTCCGAATTTGAGACATGTTATTTACAATTAATTGGAGACATTTATGAGCAAGCGAAATAAGGCAGTTTAATTAGGTACCATTAATTATCTATTAGAGAAATTGCTTTAGCTATATAACTGCACTGTACAGCAAATACATGCTTTAAGAAATTAAAAAAAAAATGACAGCTCATTTAAATTATTAATTTGTATTTCCTATACTACTCACCAAACTTAACTGTGACTGACAGCGCCATGTTTTCCCGCACTTCTTACCCAAAATTAAGGTTACACCCCTGCACCAAGGGCATTCAATAAGTGAACATCAGGGACGCAAGGTCTGTCTGCACCGATCCGCAGCACTTTGAAAGGTGTTACTTTCATTCATACCCGCATTACTACTTAAAATTATATGTAAATTCAGTGTAAATATTTTTCTAAAGTAAGTCCAATTCAAAGCAAAGTCATCAATATGTATAGTCCTGTTTACTTTCCTCTTGGATATTTTTTCGATGTCGCTTTTGGTTCTATAAGAATATTTTAAATTATTAAATGTAATCTAAATTTTTTTAA
>BMAV01009747.1:28514-39888 GCA_019973955.1 Trichonephila inaurata madagascariensis
AAACGTCCTCCTATTGGTGTGGTGTGGTAGTTAGGAGAGGGGTGCCAGCTCAGGTGTCGTCCACGTCACTTGACCATGGTTCAAAATTACGTGGTCCGTTGCCAAAAGCCCTCGTGTAGCTGAACAGTGCGACGCGTCGCACTTAATATTCACACACAAAAAGAGTAAATTATTGACTATAGAAACTAAATGCTGTATTTGCGCTTTTGTATTGAACAAGTAATTTAAAGAGCTTGTATAAAAATGATAGGAAGAAAATCACTATTTCATGATAATGTAGTCCATTTATCATTCATCCTTGAGATATAAGGAAAACATTTCGATGCTTTTTATGTATTGAGAGGCATAAGTGTACAACCGAAAGTAATCAATTCAGTTTAAGAGGGGAGGGGGATGAAACTGTCTCGGTTTTAACAAATTTTTAAAATAATTTTTACATAATGTGTTTTAGAGGCAAGTAGTAAAAAATATTTAAGATTAGTGGAAATTTAAAGGGAAGCAGGAAAACTACTTTCATGAATGTAGTTACTTTTGCTTGCGTAGTTTCTTTTATGTGTGTGTGAAAGGAGTGAAATTATAACTAATATTATACTATTAAATAACCGTTAGCTCTATCCTATTAAGTAATAGTTAAATTATAGTTAGTTATAAATACAGTAATCTTTTATTGGAAGTCTAGACGGATAAACGGGTCACGAAATAGTAAAGAACACAAAAATTCATGAATATGAACTTCTGAAATAATCTCTCTCTCTTTCTCTGGTTTTTTTTTTAAAAAAAGCTTTTCGTGATGCTATAACAAATTCATTACAAACTATCGCAACGATACTAAAGGTCCCGGGAACTAGGCACCCCGGGGGGGTGCCAACCCTGATTTTGCATGTGTCGTACGCGCTGAATTGGCAACTGCGGGCTTCGTTTCATATAATGTCACCAATACGGTTGCGATAATGCATTTTTGCAAGTTCTCGCAAAAATAATAATAATAATAATAATTGCAACGATTGCCTGGATAGGCACATTGTCTCATACAAAGACTTACTAACAATCAACGGAACTAAATACTCAACTTCCCAAGATGCTGCAAGAGCTGAACGGTCTATCAAAATCTGAGGACTTAATCAAGAAAGTGTTGGACGATGAAGCTTCAGTGATGAATTTAACTGAAGAGGAGTGCCAAGAATGAATTTTGCGAAAAAAGAACAAATAAATAGAACTACATAATACATGTAAATTATAGTTTTACAATTTGTGCAATGAGTATGAATGGTTGTATAAATTGTACAATGGGGGCGGGGGTTGGTTCGACATCAGGCGGACAAGGGGTACCCCAACCCCCACTAGTTTTTTTTTCTTAAAAAAGTTACCTCAACGAAGATAAAACACACCCCTTTAAATATTTCTTTACTTTCATTTGATTACATTGGAGAGAAAGGCATTTTTTTTTTACTTTTGTTTCAAGATTTTGTTGCTTTTCAAAAAAATATTAGAAAAATTGATTTAATATTGAATTATAAGTATGAAAATTTATATTTGATTACAGTTCATAATTAAATACATTTCATTATTAAATTATGATAAATGAAGATGAACCCCTTTTTTTTTCAAACGATGTAAAGGTTGTCTTCGAAGTCTTCTTCTGCCTTTTTTGCTTGATTTTGTTTGTTATTATAATAGTATTAAGGAATGAGAAAAACAGCATGCAAAACATAAATCATGCTCATCACACAAACAAGCTCCTGTGGTGAAACTAAATAACCTACTATGTAGAGAAACTGATGCACGTTAAATCTATCGAAGCTCAAATTCCTCTCGTTAACGCAATGTGGAAATCTGGAGGGTAGAGGTAACTCGAATCTCAACCACGTAACTTGACCGTGATACAAAATTGCGAGGTTCGTCCCCAATAGTTCTTGCGTTGTTTTGCACAACAATTAGCAGATGTAGAAAATTGGAACTTTATATTTTTATGAAAATTTAGTTACAAAAATGAAGAGTAACAAAGCCTTTTAGCGAATGTGGATTATATTTTTTTCTTTAAATTTTAATGCTACATTTAGCGGAATTCTTTCTGAGTTTAGCGATTTTTAAGCTAATTTTGCTGGTACGTCTAGCGACATTGGAAAATCAGAGCTGGCAAGCATGGTTAATTGGAAGCAAAACACTACAGTTTGTTATTGCTTTGCTTTTAAGATTTGTTCTTGGTTTTTGTGTTCCTTTTCAGTGATATGGAAACGTAAATAGAGACATAAACAAGTGACAAAATATCTATAGTGGCTCACCAATCGGGATAAATCATATTAGAGGTTCACAGAGTATAAAATTACATTTTTAATGGTACATGAAATTCTAAAAGTAGGCGACCACTGATCTATGCGACACAAGTACATCTAAATCAGTTAACGGATGTTGGTAAAAAAAAATTGCATTTATTGCAATCCCGATTATAAACTAAAAGTTCTTCAATATTTTAATCTTTGAAAATTGATAAAAATAATAACTGAGAACATTTTTAATTTCATCATGATAAACTGCAGTGACAAAAGTAATAGGATAGCAATATGCAAACATACAGATGATAGCAGTATCGTGTACAAATTTAGAAATGGGAAGTGCATTGACAAGGCTTTCATTTCTCCTGAAGCGATTCATGAGAAAAGGCATCTGACGTAATTATGGCCGCGCGACTGGAATTAGCAGATTTTGAATGTGTAATAGTAGTTAGATAGAGACCTATGGAATATTCCATTTCGGAAATGCTTAGGAATTAAAAATTCCACGAATCACAGTAACAGGAATGTGCCGAAAATACCTAATTTCAGGCATAACCTTCCACAATGTAGAGCCCGAGCGCATGCACTTAATGACCAAGACCAGCAATGTGTCCCTCACAAGAATTAATGTGGGACGTACGACGCACGTGCCCATTAGGATAGTGTGGTGAAATTTGGCTTTAATGGACTACGGCTGCAGAAGACCTACCAAGATATCTTTACTAATTGTCCGACATCACCTGCAGCCCTTCTCCTACAGGCGTTGTGACCATATCGGTTACAAAACTATAGCTTGGTCAGACGCGAGTCACGATTCTAGTCAGTAAGAACTGATGATAGAGTTCAAATGTGGGGCAGATCCATGAAGATATTGACCCGAGTTGTCGACACGACACTGTACAATCTGGTAACGGCTCTATAAGTGTGTGGGCTGTTTTTAAATGCAATGAACTGGGTACTCTGGTCCAAATAAAACGATCGTTAACTGAAAATGGTTATGTTCAGGTATTTTGAGACTATTTGCAACCATTCATGGACTCATTTATCCAAACAATCATGAAATTTTTATAAAGGGCAATGTGCCATGCAACAGGACCACAATTGTTCATGATTTATTTGAAGAAAATTCTGGACAATTCTAGTGAAAGATTTGGTCTCGTAGATCATTCAATATGAATCCCATAAGCTATTTATGGGATATAATTGAAAGGTCACTTCGGGCACCAAATTCTGCACCAGCAATACTTTCGCAATTATGGATGACTATAGAAGCAGAATGGCTTCTTCATGGGGCTTTAGAGTGTTTCCAATGACTTTTTAAATCCATGCAACGTCGAGTTGTCACTTCGCCAAACAACAGAAAGTCCGACACGATATTAGTAGGTACCCTACGACTTTTGTCAATTCTTTGTATATGCTTTGATGGATATTGTAATAAATCACATATCATAATCATAAACTTTTTAGCTGATGCGCGTACACTAAAAATTATACCAGGGGTCGGCAACCTATGGCACGCGGTACAATACTCAGTGGCACTATGCACTACGCTACAAATGTGTTAATTTTGAGTGATTGGAAGTTAATAAATTTGTAATGGGCCTTATTTGACAAACATCTTCAGAATCATGGAAATTTATGGAATTACGAAAAAATCTTAAAGATGACTCTGAAGATAAATGCACAGATACTTTGTAAATTATTGAATGTGATTGCTGGAGAGTTTTAATTGTGTTTGAAGAGAGAAAAATGCACGTTCTCTTCTCTCCGCTTTTGGTTTTGACATATCTAAGTAAAAAGTCTTCGTATGAAAAACAATTCGAGTCCGCAAAGAACTTGTTTAACAACTGAATGCTCAAAATCGTGTCCACACACACAATTGAAAGTCATAAATTATACCCGATTTTGCGATCTGAAAATAGAGCGATGCAAGCACTAGGTTCGCATTAAAATTTTTATTTATCTGTTTATTTAACTATAATGAAGGGAAATACTTATGTTTCTTATTTTAATTAATATGTTTAAAAAACATAATATATGTAAAATTTATTTTATTTTTGTTGAAGAAATAGTTATATATTTTATGTTGTTTATTTTTATGTTAAGAAACAGCTTTAAAAATGATGCAAAATTAATATATAATAAAACTATAAATCTATATTATTGAAATGTCGACTGGGTGGCGTAGTTGGTTTGTCGCTGGCCTTCTGCACCCAAGGTTGCGGATTCGACCCCGGCTCAAGTCGATGGATTTTCAAGATGCAGAAAATCGATAGCGGTCATGTCGTATGATTATGCGGCATATAAAAAATCCCTTGGAGTGCCCTGGCAAAATTAAATTCCTGAGTTCAATTTCGCATCGTCAGAGCTCTGGTGCCTCCTTCTGGGGAAGAAACAGGGCTTCAAAATTACTTGCGTTATTTGGTATCTCCTATATGGTGCCGAAATAAAAAGTGATACCAGCTCCTGGGGAATGAACTAGATCTGCAAAGGTAAAATACCAGTACGCAGCCCCATTAATAATAAATATTATTGAAATCTATTCCTTAACTTTACATGCATTATCCCTGGAATTGAATTGTTTCAAAAATGTCCTGTGTGGGACGCTGAATCCTATTGGTATACTGGTTTGGCATGCTACAGCTAAAAGGTTGCCGACCCCTGCGTTATACAGTAGAGTCCCGAAAACTCAGCCACACCCTGGGGAGAGTGCGGTACAGAAAACAACAGGACGTTACGCATTTTTTAAAAAGAAAAATAGCCAGAGAGATTTTGCAAAGTCAGTAGGCTTCTTAATTTTCATTATAAACAGCTTTATGCATTCATAAAGTATTTTTCTGAGATGTGTCTAATCGGGTAAATTACTGTGTACCATACATTTATTCCTTTTCTTGTAGTAAATGCTCTATGCCTTCATAAAGTACGCATTTTTCCTTAGTTAAGGGTATTTGGGCAGTTTGTTCTCTGTTGTATTCTCAAGCAACTAATACATACAAGTGCAGCATAATATTTTCTGAGAAAACTCTCACATTTATTCTTTTTTTATCCTATCTTCGATAACCCGGCATTTTCTCAAACTCGACCATTCTCCAGTCTACATTAGGCCAAGTTTTCGGGATTCTATTGTATAATTGTTTTTGTATCATTTTATAAATCTCTAATCAGTATACCAAAAGTTAATAAGGCACCAACGGATGAGAAAACGGAATTCCTTGTTATGTTCATGAATCCCCACACCGTCAGACAGATGTTCGAATGACTATTGACTTCAGCTATCAGTAAGAGTCGTTCGACGGCTGTCAGTGAAGACGGGTGGCAACTCGTCTTTGCTACTTCAATCTTGATGTTTTGTACTTCTTCATGAATCTTTGCAGCAAAAGTCGTCATTGCGCAATACTGAATTATGTACAAAATAAAAATCATGTAGAAAAAGTATTTTAATGCTGCAGGACTATTCTCTAACCAATTTCCTGGCCAATATAAGAGTGATATAATAAAGAACAAGAGAGATATATGCATTCCGAGGATAACGAACAATGGAAAAGATAGGCATTTGTCGACTTTTTGAACTGTATTCATTGCGAATATATATTGTCGTTGAAGAACTTTAAATGTAGCATCTGGGGAGCTGAGAGACTTAAAATAATCTTGCAAAATGAGATTTAATGTTGTAAAAACCACTAACAACAAGATGATGAATAGGCACATAGTAAGAGAATTTATAGAGAAAAGCAGAAAATCAATTATACTTAGTAAGTAATATACATATAGTGGAAATGATAATGGAGTAACATTACTATATTTACTCCGCACGAAATGCTTAAAGTATACTTCACTTTTCACATTAGTGGTCAAAAGTACCAGTCCATTCATAAATATATATATTCCGGGGTAAATAATGAATAATACTAAAATTATTCCTCTTTTGAAATTCTTTGACTTGTATTTAGTCTTACTATAAGCACTAGGAAGGTGTCTTAAAGTATCCGCAATGTCCTTACGATGCCAATAGAGCACACTTCTAAGAATAATTATCAGAACTTCCACAAATCGGTTAATTATATATTGTTTAAGCGGAGCACTGTTTTCCTTTGCAAAGACACCCCAAATAAACAGCAGAGCAAAAAACCAAGAGATAATATGTATCACAGCACATGAGATTTTAATTATTGTTTCTCGATATGTTTTGTTCGTGGTGCGCTGATGAGGGTACTGTTGTCTGAAATCAAGTCCTGTGAATAAAAAAGCAACAAATAATGGTTGCATCTGCCTTAATAATTCAGTATCCTGTTTTTCTTTCTCATCCTCCATCGTAGGTTTTATAACATTTCCAGAGTAGATACAAAGGTTTAGTTTATTCTTCTGATCTTTGCCATACAGGGTGACTTATTTAAATGCTTAAGATAAAAGACGAATTATAAGAGCTTATTTACTTTAATTAGAAATGCAGTTTTACTTATATTCTAAAACGTTGCGTTATTTGCAGTCGTTTTCTCGGTAGAAATGAAATATTAAGTGACAAAAAGCGAGGCGTTTATCAACACACATTCTGAAATTCTAATTTTCAAAATAATTATATTTAATATATTTAATAAAGAATAAAAACCTGTTAATGCTCCATTATCTATCACGAAGAATCATTTACACTTAAGAATAAAAGACAAATAAAATTGTTCAAAAAATTTGAATGTTGTTTTTACGTCCTGATCTTTAGTTAAAACTTAAAGCTAATGCACTATCCACATTTTTAAAAAAAACCTTTTTTGAAGATACTGCCAATTCTTATCGTCTTCACATTATTGTCAATAGTTATTTTGGTCGTCATGGTAATATTAATCAACCAAAGAGATACAATTTTCGTAGAACAAACCCTTATTTGTTAATGTTTCAAAAAGCTTTGTTTCATGTAGTGGATGCATTTTCAGAGGACTTTTATACTGTTATCGATTTATTTCAGAAAAAAATTATCAGAATTCATTTAATGCAAATTATTGATTTTTGTATTTCTAAAATGTGGATGAGAGAGAATGTATAATTTTTATTATGACAGACTTGAATAGAATAGATTAAAAATTATTTGTCCCCCATTTTTTAAAATAATTATTTCGTTGTTTACCTATTCCATAATTCATTTATTCCGCATTTATTCTATTTTTATTCACAAAAAAAGGAATTAAAATGATGCAATAAAGAATACTAAATTCAAGCATAATTCTTTTTCAATTCTCCACTTCTGAAAGAGAAAAATAAGTGTAGTATCACCGAATGAGGTTTAGTGATATTTGTGATACTGAAGAAATGGGATTCAGAACTTAACGGATGAATAGTTGTTTTTTTTCCTGAAAATATCCCATGAAATAGAAAGAAAGAAATGGAAATTCAGTAAAATACTAGTCCCCCTACCCCTTTCCCCCGATTTTTTGGTGCCAAAAAAATCGCAAAATGGCGTCAAAGAAAATACCACGTGCCAAGAAATAGCTACCGAGAAGAAAAACGCCCCAACAAAGAAAACCGGATTTTTAAAATACAACAGTGGGGAAAACATAGAAAATGCATGCTCTAGGTTGATCCATAAGCAACGATCTCTCTTCTTCTTTAACAAATGCGAACTCCTTCCAAAAAAATTTCTGATATTTATATAGAAAAACTATCAATCTCTTTCACTCATACACTAATCAATTATTTCATTTTTACTTCTTTCATTCGAAAGTAGAAAAGTTCAACTCGTCGTACTTCTAAAGAGAAAAACGTGGTTTCCAAAATGGCTTCTAGAAGAAAAACATACATAAAATCGTCGCTTCTAAAATACAAACAGGAAAACATTAATGCATGTTTTAGGTTGATTATAGCAACGTACCTCCCTTTTTCTCAAGCAAACTGTATTCTGTGCACATTTCGGAGTTCATATCGCAAAGCTGTCAGTCCTTCATTCATATACTAATCTATCTTTTCTTTTTTGCCTTTTTCACTTAAATGTAGAAAACATCCCCTTCGCCTCACAAATTTTCATAAATTTTGTATCCGAAGTACAACGTGCACCCGTAAATTTCGATTTGTGTTGAAATTGTGCGCTGTAAGCCGCAATATACGCACTTAATTCATGAATTTATCCAATCTTCTCTAGACTGCAATACAAGAATAATTTGTTGCATAGAAATTTTGAATAGTGAGGTGAAGAACCAGAATTAATATATGCATATATTACTTTTTACGAACAAAAATGGATGAATTAATTTTTAAGATAAGAGATACGACAAATTTAATGATTTTTAAATAATAACGAAAAAACACAGACTATTAATTGCATTGTAATTCAAGCTTTATAAGATATTTTTAAGCTTCTAACATCATAAAATAAATATATTTGAAAAAAAATTCTTTGCATTAGAATTCTATTCTTTTTATATTACGTGGAACTTAAAAGTTTTGTCCCTTCTATCCACTGGATATATACCAGTCTTTAGAATTACTGTGAAAATCACTTAAAACGAAATTAAGGTGGGACTGCAATATTTTTTTGAGTTAAAAGATATTCCAAACAAAAAAATAAAACATATTTCAACAAAATTAAGTTTATAACAGTCTACTTTATTTGTTTAGATAATGTATACATGCATGTATTTAATAAAAAAAAATAAAAACATTCACAAGTCCTAAATGAAATTTAATACAAAATTTTAAAGTGTTTTTTAAAAAAAACATTTATTGAGTTTTTGAAAAATAATCTGATATTTTTCTTTACATTATCTTTTTCAGCATTAAATTTGTGACATAGCCATCTGTCGATAGTTATGACGTGGTGGATTCGCGTAAGTTAGAGGTGTGGGATTATCGGAAGGATGAGACATTTTATAATTCTTAATACAACCTTTATTAAGAATGTAACTTAAATTACTTATCTATAATGAACAACTTATTTTAAGTGAGAATAAACCACAAAGTAAGCCGAATATTTAAGTCAGAACGCACAACTAGATCACTTATCCTAAATATAATTGATTATCTACCTAATCTCGCTTTCTATATTATATTATCGTTTAGAAAGTAACTTTCCTACCTTGGTTGAAGACTCATCTATTCTGCTACTTGTAGATAGATAGATGTACTCATGTACAATTACTCTTCCTTATAAATATTATTATCGAAGGTGGGTGTTTCCTTCTTCCTTGTGAGTAGGCCGTCTAAACACTTGTTCCGAACTGTTCCACACTAAGCTTTCTCTAAGAGATTGCCATCCCTCTCACCAAACTTTCTATCCTTTTAAAGTATATCTTATTTGCATTGTTGCTTTGTTTCTCTTCTTGGTATTGGGTTGGAAAAGTTTTGCCATTAATCGTGGCCGTCAAAGAACGTAGGAGTTATGTTAGAAGAAGAACGCGAGAGATGTCACAAATTGTCAACAAATTGTTTGATCTAGTCCATTTTTTTAATTCATTTCACCATTGGAACGTGCGTCTAAATAACTGAACATACTTTTTATGATGTTCCTCATTTCGGATGACGGGGCAACAGGAGCTGCATTATTCATTTCTCTTTCGTCGTCGGAATCTGCCTCAATGATATTTTTTGAATTTTGAACGAACTCCAAAATATCTTTGTCTACCATGATTTTGACTGTACGCACAATACCATCATCTACTGCAAAAAATTCTTCCGATGATTAGGTTAGACAGTCCAATCAGGCTGGTATTTTCCATATTTTGTTCATTCCTAAAAGGGGGATTTTTTTCGTGTTAAACGATTTCTGTTCAGTGTTAAGAGAAAAAAATGCATGAAAATACGTATATGACGGGATCATTGTATTATTTCGTGTTAACCGATGTTTCGTCTGAAGCGTTTTCGCTTTAAATGTATTTCACTGTATATGACATAGCAGGATGTTTAGAAACTGATTCAAGAAAGCCGAAATACTAAAAAAAAAATAAGCCTATAACCCTGAGTGCTCATGATCATTTAATTCGACATGATTGATCGTGTAGTCTCTAACCCCCAAATCTATTGCAAGAACCATGAATCATCCAGACATCTTATTTCAAACACAGAAGAAAAAAATATCATTTTTATGCAGAAGAGTGTACCTCAGAATATACATTAACCAGTGGAAGGCACGATCCTCTTAAATAACATCTAATTTGCATCTTTCTTTCTTCCGGACTTCCATTTATTTCTTCGAGTGGAAAATAGTTTCACGGAGATGGAGAACACAAACAATTTTGGGTGAACACGTCTAACTCACAAAGAACCGTTTGATTGTAAAAACAAATACTAGATACTATCAATATAAAATTTGTAAATAATGTGTGGAATAATATTATTTACAGTTATTTGTAAGCATTTTAAAACCACCCCTTTTTTTAGGTTAAGAAATAAACATATCACATTTTTCTTTTGTACTTAATACAGATCACACATTTTTCAAATTTAACGCAAATGTACTTTTAGTCAGTGACTGGATTTGAATAGAAAGCAATCAAAAATACTTTTTAATACATTCTGCTTAAGTAAATGTTGGAATTATTTATAATAATTCTGAATGAAATTAGTTGCCCTGTGTGCGTTGTATGATTTTCCCTCGAAGAGAGAAATCCTGGAATGTGAATGGTCGATAAGATAAACAAGTAATATAAACAAATAGTTTTTAAGTCAATTCCTACTTAGATCAACAACGAAAAATTTTATTTTAGCTACTTTTTATTAAATAGTTACAACTAATATAAATATGTATATACATAGGACAGAATCACAACATTAAGTGGTAATTAGTTTTTTTAATTATCATTAAAGTATCGTATTGTGTCCTTTTAATTTCAGTCCAACTGAATGCTTTAACACGTGAGAAAAAAACCTTTTCAAGTTTTGACACAAGTCGACAAAAGGGTCGCTAAGTCCCCAACGTGGCTGTATTTGTAATTCTTTAAATAATTAGTTTTAATCCATTAATTTTTATTAATTATAATTAAATTATTGTATTGTCATCCAAAATGATCCTGTATATAAAATTTCAGCTCAATTCAGCGCTTTAAAATGCATTTTATGAACGATTGAAAATTCCACCAAGATAAATAAATAAATACACAAATATATAAATAAATAAATATATA
>BMAV01009747.1:46137-104312 GCA_019973955.1 Trichonephila inaurata madagascariensis
AATTAATATTTTTTTATGTCTGAATAAAATTTTATCCAAAGTGGTATTTTACATTTCTTCGAACACTAAGAACTACGGAAGGTATTTTTATTTTTGTTGTCTTTTGTTGTATAGAACAACCATCGTGAAAATTTCATAATGTTGTGAATTTAAATTTCCAGTTTCGTGAAAGAAATTCTGTACCAATACAGAAGATACAACAAAGTTTTACCTCAAAACGCAAACGAGAAAATAAATTACAAAATCGTTTCCATAAAGTGCGAGCGACCTTTTATAACACCGCCAGAGCTTTATTCTTGAATTTTACGTTTACATTAATAATTAAAATAGATTTTGGTTGTGTTCTTGGATACAAAAGTCATTTCAACACTTTTTATTAAACTTTGCTTGAAATCACTTAAAAGTATGTCTTCCCGTGGTGGTATTTTTACAAATAAATTGGACTTTTACTGCTTTAGAAATAAATTTTTTCACTGAAAAATTATAAATGAGAAAGAGAAAAGTATTTAGTATGTATAATTTTTAATAATTCATAAAGACATAAGACTGAAGTGCCGCGGTTTGTCAACTCCTGCCATAGACTGTCAATGGACTCTCCGAGAATTATTCACAAAAATTGGCCTCATCAAACGGTGCGGCGTATATCAAAGAACGCATGCAGCACCTGAAGGAGAAACTGTTAATACGGACAACTATCACCCATTTCTAGAGCATCATTCACAAATGTCCAAGTTTACTGCAAGACAATTTTTCTATCATATTGGCATTCAGTATAACCAATGTACTACAACGATATCATTGGGAGGTCTTGGTACACCCTCCGTGCACACTTGGCATGAATCCTTGTGACATTGAACTCTTTCTTAAGTTGTAAGAACATCTCCGAGGCATCTTATTGTATGACATGACACCTGTGGTCAGAGCAGTAGGAGGCTCCGTTATTGTCATTCCCGATATTTGGTAAGAAGTACTAAACTTTTTGCAAGTGGTTATATCGAAGAAATGTAATGTAATTTTACTTGGAAATTCAATAAAAATGTTTTATATCTATGTTGCCTCAACTTTATTTACACCCAGTATTTGTTCCTTAACGGAACTCATAAATTAAAATGTTCGCATATTAAATCAATTTTCCCAATTGAAATTAGTATAATGAATAATTTCGACTAACTCATTCCCTCAGAAAAAAACACTCCATTTCTTAAAGTTACTTATACCTTTTCGCAAATTATATTATCTGTAACAATGCGTCCAGCAAGTTCTGCTTCACACCACAAAAACGAAAGATTTTTCTTTTAAAGGATCCCGTGTTAGGTATCTAAAATAATTTTAA
The DNA here is from genome assembly GCA_019973955.1 of Trichonephila inaurata madagascariensis. Classification (NCBI taxonomy): domain Eukaryota; kingdom Metazoa; phylum Arthropoda; class Arachnida; order Araneae; family Nephilidae; genus Trichonephila; species Trichonephila inaurata. Next base: position 47,471 of record BMAV01009747.1, read on the forward strand.
CCCTCTTTTATTCCCCCCCCCCCCATGGAGTAATGATACACAAAGTAACAGCGATTACATTGGACGTTGTCCAAGTCTATAACTTTCATCTTTTTTATCATGTTTGTCTATTATTCCACGCTTTAATTTCATGGGCATCCCATTCTTTTTCTAACCTCTGTACTTTACATTCATCTTCTTTGAAATTATATTTACATGAAAAAATTAGTCGAATAATAGTGCATAGAAAAAATATAAGTTGTTAGCGGTAGGATGGCCTCTGCGGTGAGATAAAAACGTGAAAACCAAACGATGCGCAAGACTTCGGAATCTGAGCGGAATGGTGGTTGCGGCATCACAAAATAGGATCGTATCTTGAGGCAAAAATCGATTTAGTGACGGTTGATAAAAAAACTAGTCAGAAAGAGTATTCCAATCTAAAGGCATCATAGTATTTGTGCTTATGCTCTTCGATTGGCGCTTTAATTTTTTTGTTTTTGTTTTACTTAATAATTATGTTCCCAATAAACCTGCGGTTTGTGGTTTGTTGAGAAAGTTTTGTTGAAGGAAGAAGGAAAGAGATTAAATTATAAATAAAAATAAATACAATGGAAAGTAATAACTTTGGATTTAAATTGAAACAACGGATGGATTTTCTGGCCGTAAAGTTTCACCGATGTGTGCGCGCTGACCTTTATAACTTTATGACCGATACTTATTTAAAATTTACAGAATCTAATAGTAGTAGATGAATATTTCTATATCGATATGTTACTAACCTTGTATATCTTTTTTATTTAACACATCACTTTTTAATTGTGTTTTATAAAAATGGCGTTTTTTTATCAAAAGATTACGAAATGAATATGTTTATATACAAAATACCGTAAAATCCGGCGTATAACGCGCAATTTTATCACGATAAATAAGATCAGAATTTAAGGGTGCGTGTTATGCCCCAAGTATAAAAATGAGAGCTTTAAAAATAGAAAAAAGACATGAGTATAAAAAAAATTTACTTCCACACATGTCGAAATACTGTTAATTTAAAAGAAATGACTTGCTTTATGAACAAAAGGAGTTATCGTTCTAGAAGTATACTATTTTTTCAAAAGTCTGGGATAATACCTCGTATAAATGACTTCAAAACATAAGAGGGTTGTATACCAACATTTCAGATTTTTTCGCAAAAAAGGGAGTGCGTGTTATACGGCGAATATGCCTAAAAGTTACAAAATGCAGCTTGAAAGTATAGATGCGCGTTATATGCCGGATTTTACGGTATATAATGAGTATGGGCTTTAGTTTTTGTTAAAAAAGCTAAAAGAATACTTTTATCAAAAAGCAATAGTAAAAATGTGTGTGTGTGGACTAACTGTTATAAAACTGTTATAGAAACATGTACTTTTATCTAAAAAATGTGGCATGCATTTTATATTTCTTGAGGATTTCTGTAGATATAAATCTTTAACATTCAGCGCATACTTTTTTTATGAAGTAATTTCTCTTATTACGTCTTTTTTATGTATGGGATTAAATCCTTGAGACGCAAATCAAAAGATTTAAAGGAGGAAAAAACAGCATATTGAAAAGCATTTTTGACGTGCATTTATTTTACTTTTTGCGCTCTCTTCTTTAGGTTTTATCAATGTTTTGAATCATTTTAAATTACAGCAGAGCTTTCACTATAATTGAATTTTTGGTGAAATACATTTTGTTTGCTTTTATATAGTTCCTTAGTTAAAGTATGTCTTTACAAGTAAAGTGTTACCAAAATTAGGGGACCTCTTGTAGCGATAGAAATTTGCTTGTAATCGGGATGTTATGCAAGGTAAATTCTATTAACATCTTTAGGACAATTTACTGAGCATTAAGATTTGCAGTTAATTTTCAATGCACAGTTCCACAAACTTTTTATCGAATAAATCCCGTTCATATAACTGATTTATTTTTATTCACAAATTCATGATTTCGTATTGAATGTCTTAAGTTATAAAAATATGGCCTTGTACTCAAGGTGAAAGTTTTTTACAGTAAAATAAGTTTCAATAAATATGAGATGGAAATTTCCTCTGAAATAAATTAAGTTTGCGGTTATGGAGTCATACAGAAGGTCGTTCGCTCTTTAAGGAAACGATTTTGATAGTTAATTTTTATCAATAAATACCGTATTTTTTGTAGAAATTTGCTTCTATCTGACAGCCATGATTCTTGACAATAGCTATAGCTCGAATTTTTCATGAAAGTAAACTTTTTCTTGGCACTGTCATGCAAATTTTACTCCATTCGTCTTGAACCGTTTTTCTACGTTCATACAGTGTTCTTGGATGCCGTTTTCCCAAGTCTTGTTTTACTAAACCGAAAACACAAAATTCCGTTGCAGAAGCATATCGTCGGCCTAAATATCAGAATGCGTAACTCCATTTGGGGTGCTAATTTGATATCGGAGTGCTACGCGCCAAGCTGTTGTTTATGTTCACTAAGATGGGCGATAACATTACAATATGGTTACCTTGATATTTGTAACGTGTGGTCCCGTGTATCGTCATTTGTATCGTTTGGCGCGATTAAGGAATCGCGCCAAACAGCACTTGGTGCGTTGTACTCGTATATCAAATTAGTTTCCTTTGTGGAGTTTCGCATTCTGATAATTAGGACGACGACATGGTGACTTTACATATATTTCATCAAATGGGATACACTTTATTCCTGTTTCTAATTCGTTTTTTGCTAAATAAGCGGCAATTGACGGTCGTGTGACTAGAGGCTTTGTCCTTTTGAAGCTCAACTTTATCAGTGTCTTTTTCACATAAGGCTGAAATTTCTTCTTCAAAAATTGTTTCTAAAATATTCTGGTGATAGTACAGTCAATTAATTTTGGCTTTACTTGAGATTTTTTTTATTTTTAATTTGCCGTTGTTAGAAAATCTTGCGACTATTATGATTCCCTTTAGGAACTTAACAGTACACTGACGAAGCTATCTCGCACAGTCATTTCCGTCAGCTGAGCAGTAGAAAATTGATCTTTTACTACAGTAGCTTAAATATACCCATACCTCATCGAGTATTATCACAAATTTCCATTTTACAGTAGTTATAGGTGTTTTTTTTATATAATTCTCTACAATTTGTTTTTCTTTCAGCAATGTGTTTTAAAAAAGAAGACGAACAAAACAAACATCTGTTTTTTAACTTTAAATACTTATAAATGATTTTGATTACAGTTTCAGAAGACATTCCTAGTTTCGATGCAATGAATCTTTCAGACGATGGATCTTCTTTTAGGATCAGAGACTTCACTTTCTTGATGGTTGCCTGCGTTTGAACAGACTCAGGATGAAGTTTCGTGGTCGTGTTTTCATTTTTACTTTTAGCTATAGATGTTTTTTCCCTTTCAAATTGTATATATATTATAAACATCTTTTTTTAAAAAGCAAAAACCGAGATCTTTACTCCGCTTTATAATTTGTTGATACGAATATTTCTCTTTGGAAAGCGTAATTATATAACCTTCGAGCCATATATTCTTTTTAGGAGCCATTTTTAAAATAAATCACTTATTTTACATTCCAATCAAAAGAAAATCTTAGCAGACGACTATTCTGAAGTTGCCAAAGTTTAATCTCAAAATGCAAACGAGAAAATGAATTACAAAATTGTTTCCATAAAGTGCGAACGATCATCTCTACGCTTTTGAAATTCACTATACAGCTGGAAAGCTAAAAATTTAACATTAATGTCAGTAAAACGTTCAACATTTTTTGACAACTTTGGCAACGAAAGTTGATAAAATAAGATTATTTTTAAATTTATTTGTTGGATTTTGAATTCTCTCTTGTAATACTTTCATTTCCAGCTTAAATGGGATAGTCACTCTAAAAATTCTACCTTAATAAAGAGATTTTAACTGGGTTGATTAAGTTTGAATTTATCCTTTTTGCAAACAATAACTGCCTCCTTCGAAATCATGCCTTTCACGAGAAAGGAAAGTAATGTTGTATATTAAATTATTTAAGAATATTATATCTTTATGATATATCAAAAGAAGGATTGGTTTTCTCTTGGTATCTAAATACAAGGTTACAAATCGAACACACCCTTTACAAGAAAAAAAAAATATTATTTTATAAATAAATAGAGATTGCATTTTAAAATGAACAAAATATTATTATAGACCTTTTTTTGCCGAATTCATTATATAAGGGTATAAGATACTTTTGAGAGTAAAATACCTAATGTTTATTTAGATGTAATGTTTATCCAAAAGTAAATAAATAAATAAAAAGTCATAGTTTTATATTTAAGAAGTTTTATGCAACAACTAATTCTGAAATTTTTAATTCTGATAACATTTTTAAGCTAAAAGTAAAAGAGATATATATCAGACCACAGGAGTCACTCGAGCGTGATTTAGCGGCGACCGTAGCCAAGTGTTCACGGTCATGAACTCGCAGCCGACTTTGTTGAGTTATCACTTTCGAGTCCTAATGTCACGGAAGAAGGCTGCCCATGCAGAGGTGTTAACGTGTATCAAAATCCTCTTGTTGGTGTGTTGTGGAAGTTAGGAGAGTGGGATGCTGGCTCAGGTGTCGTATTGTCCCTTGAACACGGTTCCAAGTTATGAGATCCGTATCCAATAGCCCTCGTGTTGTTTTAAATGCGACGTTAATAAACACTCACTCACTCGAGCAAGATTTAAAATAATAAGGTCTGTCATAGTAACTCGTTTTGAAGTATTATGTGATAATTATTCAGAAAATAAATGTTATGAAATCTGGGATACATATATAGTTAAATATTTCAGCAATAATTTTGTCCAATATTATTAAATATTTTGTTTCTTGTTATGCCTTTACCGAATACTAATTTTCCATTTAAATTATAAGTTTCAATAGGTTTAATAATAAATAAATTTCAGTATGTTCAATGATAATAGGTTTATAACTTTCAATTGCATTTTCTAATTATTTTTTTACTGCGAAAAACAATTTATAGGTCTGATAGACGTGTCAGATAATAAGAGTATTAATAAAATATTAAAGGTAAAAGGACTTGCGTATTGTAACTTTAAAAAAATGTAAAGTGATTGTCCAATATTAATAAACTTACCATTTATATTAATAAACTATAAAACTATTCCGTTGACCTTAATATAAATTTATAGCTAAATGAATATTTAAGAATTCGTATTCTTATTTCAACTTTCTTTTTATGTGAAATCTTATTCTTTGTTACACTTTTGTTTAATTTCGTTCCATGTTAGTGATAAAATGTAGAATGGTACTTCGGAATAGTAAAAACAATAATAAGCTTAATAAATGAGGCCACTTAGTATTTTTATTTGCTCAGAAAAAAAGAAAATGGTAAACAGCACAAGCTTTCGTGCGATTTTAGTTTTCGTTTTATTATAGTGAAGGGGAAAAACATTCTTTAGCCGCTAGCATTTTTTTATTTTTTTGCAGCGAAGTGCTCGGATGATGGCATTCTTCGTGTACACACAATAGTCCGCTCTTTTTGCGAAACTAATTGTTTTTGTTGTTTACGTATGAGAAATATGTCATTTATAATATTTCATGGATGACATCTTTTCCCTTAAGAGTTTCAAAATTACAGATTCTAAAGTACGAGAGAGAAAAAGCTTAAAAAGTTTAAAAATTCCACACACATACATTTTTCATTCATCAATCCTACATAACTGTACTAGTTAAATAGGATTATAGGTATATATTTATAATTATAGAGTCGCTCCAAATACTTTTAACAGATATTTTGATACACATAAATTTTAATCACGTTCAAAGGCTTAATTTTTTATTTTGAAAGCAGTATAAAAGAAAGATGGGTTACTATTCACTCTATTATTATTATATCATTAGATATCTTATACTATATATAGAGGAATTAATCGTAATTAATTCATCTCAAACTGTACTATACTAATCACTCCAATGTAAATGGTATATCAATCACACACAAACACATTAATTCTCAATTACGGAGTAATTATTTTTTTTAAGAATGGAAAAATCTAACGACTTAAACCAGTACTTTTTTAAATATTTCATGACAAGAAAAATAGCTTTACTACAAATTATTAATCTATTTTGATGTAATCTCTTACACCAAAAATTTCAGACTTAAACAGAAATTAAAAATTAGACATAGATTCCTCTATCCAATAATCCATCATACTGAATAAGTCGGATTTAAGAATAAGCAACATGAGTTGGTGCGGCGGGGGGGTATCTTTTATTCACGGTAGCATTAAATGTGTGTTAATTCAACTACAATAACTTCCAAGCCAGATGTTTTGAATTTTAAAAGAAAAAAATTCGAATGACAAAAAAATTTCCTTAAAAATAATAAATAAAGAAAGAAATATTTGGCTTTTAGTTTCATCTGGGTTAAGAATTTTCTCTTTTATATTAATTATTTTGATGGGGTTTTCAATCGAAAGCGGCAATTTTCACGTACGAAGAAAGTGTACAAAATCTTGTATAAATACAGCATTAAGTAATTTCGCTAATCTTATTCCATTTTAAATATTAGTTTTTATAAGTTAGATATCTTCTACTGAAATGTTTATTACTTTTGCATACATTTTATTTTACATCTTTTGAAGTTTTAAAAAGAGAACTTAAACGAAATCAGTTGTCTAAGTCAATTATAAAGCATAAAGCTCTTTATGTATAATTTTTTAACGAATATTTCTAAGTAGTATGCGTACTTTAGTTTTATGCTGTATTGTAAGATGGAAAAGATTAAATATTTTCACAAATAGAACAAATATTTCTACAAATAGGACAAATATTTTTACAAATAGAACAAATATTTTTACAATACATTTAAGTAATTATTACCACACTTTTTTTTTACATTCTAAGTTGTGTAAAAGTCTTATTTTAGATGTCAGTCTTTTACGACATTGCTAAATTTCTATAATGAAAATTTATAAACGTGCAAGATATCTTGTATAAAAATTAAAGAAATTTTAATTATGTTATGAATTATAAATTCATACTTTTTTGGCTTATGTAACATTTATGAAAATATTTAGTTTGAACTAAAGCTCCTAGTAATTTTGAATCTCAACTTATACCCAAACTGATACACAGCACTTTTCTAACTTTTTTCCACACTGTACGAAATTGCTTAATTCTTTTCAAACACTTTTATAACATGGAATGTTAATAACATTGAGTTATATGAATTTCGAAAAAAAAATTCCGATTTACCATTAAATTCTTAAATAGTTTTTAAGTGAGCAGCAATTAGATAGAATTGAAGCAATTACATAGCTAAAACCTTTCACACATTAACTACGTTTGTAAAACTATGCCAAGTTATTATCTTTACTTAAACAATATTTATTACAAACCTAAGTACCGATGTGCGTGGACTTAAAAACTCCAGTGGTTACTGATAAATTGAAAGAACACAAGTTTATGAGATCACCGAGGCGTAAAGTGTAGTGCAAAGGCGCTGATTGGTGCTTAATTTTTGAGCAAAAAGCAGTAAAACACAAAATTCTGTTTCAAAGGCATTATACAGCAGTCGTAAACCTTCTGTTTGATTTGAACTGTGACGACGAAATAGTTTGTGCAACTATTATAGCACGTCAAAAACTGAGCATTTATTTCAGATTTATGTTCTGGTCTTTTAAATAATAAATTTTACTACAGCCAAAGGAGAAGAAAAGAAACAGGAATTGTCACACTTGAGTTAGTATGTACATAATATGAACAACATGTCGATACACAGGTGTAAGCATCCTTTTTTTTACATAATCCTTTCTTAGCTTTAACATTTTTTCTAGTTTTAAGATATTTATAAATGGAATGAATATCTTACAACTCCTTAGAATTTTCATATGAGTAAAATATTAGTTTTATTTTCAGATCCAATTGCTTTTCCGATATATATATATATATGATATATGTACAGGTGGTTACCGAAACAATGGAAACATCTGTGAATAAAAGTGACATTTGTAATACGCTTCGTAAACATTAAAATATAACAACAGTTACCAGTTTTTTTATAAATAAAAATGTATAAATTCTGGTTCTATATGGTAGCTTTAATGAAATTCTCAAAAGCGTAAAATGTTGGATCTCTCAGATTTTCAAAGCGGCCAAATAGTAGGAGCCCGTCTAGTTGGAGCAAGTGTGACCAAAACATTCCAACTTTTAGGGGTTTCTGGAGGTACGGTGTCTATAGTCATGAGACGGTACACACACAACGTGGCAAGACAAGCTCGGTAAAACAAAATAGCGGAAGGAAAGAGAACTTCAATGAAAGAGACCGACGGGTATTGAAGTGGATTTTTACGTCTAAAAAGCGAACAACTGCCATGAAAGTGAGCGCAAAGCTCAAATAGCTTCTGGGTTCTCCAGTGTCAATGATTACAATTCGAAGGCATTTTCATAAACAGAACATTTACGGCAGAGCAGCAACTCCAAAGTCGCTTGTCAGAGATGTTATTGCCAAACGTCATGTACAGTGATGTCACACTCTTAAAATCTGGTCGATTGATAAGTCAAAGAAAGTAATATTGTCTGATGAATCGCTTTTCACATTTTCCCCTTCAACAGGACGGGTCTATGTTTGAAGGACACCTCCACAAGCACATGATCGTGATCGTCTCCTTCGGACTGTCAAGCATGGAGTTGGATCCATCATGATATAAGCACAGCCATGCCTTGGTTTTCTGCTACACTAATCGTAACCCTAAAAGAAAGGATCACTGGGGAGAAGTATAGAGAAATTTTATAGCTGATCCGGGCCATCCCATGATGTAAACTTTATTTTCTGCAGGAAATGGAATTTTCCAGGATGATAATGCACCTATCCATGGAGCGGTCCAATCACGGTTTGATGAAAACGAGGATGAAGTTAAGGTTTACGACCGGGGTGGGCATTAAGTCGATCACGATCACCCAGTGAACCACCAAGGCATTTTAGGGTGACCACCTTTTGTCGTAAGACCTAATAATCATTTCATCGTACGAAGGTCTAGAAGTATTTTAAAAATACGCAGGAAAAAATTGAATTACAAGAGAAAAAGTTTGGTGAATAGAAAATGTACTTCGATATTTGGTGGTAATTTTACGAAGAAAATCGTAAAATTTTCTTAGTTCCAATTAAAAGTTCGATAAATAGAGTAATTCGCAATATAGAGGCTCGTAAAATGGAGGTCCGACTGTATTGTAGACTTTCTGTTAGTTCACTACACCTACACCACTGGGTGGACCTAGTGGCGTAACGTACATCCCCACAACCCCCCATTACGGGGACCATAACCTTATTGACGCCAAATACATATTAAGGCTTGGGCCCAAAACCTAACTTTGCAGGGGACTCTTTTACACCCCTAAGTGGACCGCAAAACCTTGAAAAATTAGGAGTAGCCTGTAACCTAGAAAAGTCTGCCCACCCCTGGCTTACGAGGTTGCGGTGTATATTAGGCCACTAATTGAATTTTTCCCGCAGAAATTATAAGATATTGAATTAAAATATGTATTTCTTGCAAAGAAGATTAATTATTTTTTAATTTTTCTTTCTTTAATCAACAACTCAATAATTTTTGTATGTACATTTGACGTTTTCATAAAAGGTCAGGTTCCAAGTTAAACTGACAGTGTCAATCTCTATTATTTGAAATAAAAAGTCTTTATGAAGATTGATTACGTGGAACATTAGTCGATTTTGGAAGTGAAATGAAAAAACAAATTTTTTTTCGCTCTAAATTGGTTCTGAAGTTTATACTTTACTTTTTCTGTTTCATCTTAAAAATACAGCTTCCATATTTTAATAAAAATTGTTTCATAAATTCGAAATTCAGAATTATATAGATTATTTTACTTTAGTTTAAATATTTCATTCTAATTTGTTTAAACTCTCAAATGGTTTTTAAAGTTTCTAGAAATTATTAAGGTGTTATAAATATTTCCAAGAATATATATGTAAAAACAAAAATTTTCAGACTATTATCTAAATAAAAGGTATCAGACAAGATTTTTATCCTTAAAATTACGTCAGAAAATAAAAGACAAATAAAACTTTTTCATTTATAAGTTTAAAATATTTGTAATATCTATCTTTTAATGTTTAAATACATTATGTTAAAAAATTACCAAGAAAAAATACTAATTATACTGTTTTAAAAATATGTCAAACATTTGAAAATTTTCTAAAAAATTGTTCTCAAGGTTTCCTGATCAGTTTATTGCCACTAAGTCATTTTTAACCTAGATTATCCAAATACACATTAATTTAAGAAAAAGTGTAAACCTGAGTGCTTGATCAAAATTTGTAATTACGAAAGAAAAAAAAATTGTAGAAAAGAGGATGAAATGATGAGAAGGATTAAAAAAAGGAGGTTCCACAGGATGAGATAAGGATCATTTTGGCATGTCGAGAAGTAATTTTTTTTTCTTAAAGAAGGTAAGGCCCTAAAGGGAGATTATTTTTTGAAAGTTTATTTTATCTTACATCGCAAAAGTTACTTTGAATTTTAAATAAAGCTTTTTTATCCCCTCATGAGTGAATGATTCATAGCAACCCCCCTCCCCACCGACGTTTAAAAATGTAATTAGAACTCACAAAAATATGTCTGAAGAAATTAATTTTGATAAAAGTCAATGCATTTAAATGGATAAAATAATTATATTTATTAAAAATAATTAAAAAGAATGCTCTATCAATATGTTCAAAATTAAATATTATTTTTAAAATTGAGTGTAACAATATAGTATTTTACTGCCTCGTAAAAAAACTTACGTTTTATTTCCGCTTTTCTAAATTCACGAGAATTTAATAATGTAACAATTATTCAAATATGCTTTATTTACTATCCTGTTATTACTAAAGTATCATTTTTTAAAAATATTTTACAGGAAAACCTTGACTGTAGGTGAAGATTAAATAATATAAGCGAGTATGTGTGATGACCGTGATTATAGAAACATAATTTCGGGTTAAATATTTATGTTCTTATCACAGGCTAATTTAGGAGCACGAGTTGAAGGGTTTTTTTTCAAACAGTTGTTTATACACAATGTTTCATTCTGAATTTCTAGAAAAACGTATTGTTAAAAGAATTTTCCTGGATAATTCAAGTTTTTTTCTTAGATCTATTTTACATACGTGAAAAAATGTGATAGAAACATAAAATACTTATGAATCTATTTTTAATTTATTTACAATTATTTAAATCTGAAAAATATATCTGTGTTTTCTCTGTATAAAAATACAGACTAGTGATGAACAAATTAAAATAAAAAATTCAAGAATCAATAGCTTTTTTTTACAAGGAATTGAATTTTTAAATGACACGAAATCAAAAGCATGAATAATTTGACTCATCAACGTTGGTGTTTAAACATGTGAAAATAATGAAAAAATCTATACATTTATATAAATATTATAGTATAAAATAATTAGAAAAAAATTGGCAATTGATATAAATGCTGAATCACCCCCTCCCCCTCTTTGTATTGAATTGTATATTTAGTGAATTCTAAGAAAATTAATTATTTACATTCTTTTAAGGTAACATTTTAAAACAATGAGCAGAGAAATTCATAAATTTGGTTATAATGAAAAACAACAAAATAATCCATATAAAATATCCTGCTAAAACTAACTTCTAAAATATAATATATTTTTTTTGCATAGATATTTTTTGTCAACACGTAAATCACGTTAATCCATTTTGACATTTATTAATGAATATCTGCAATTTATTGATTTGCGAAAATTTAATACTTTATAAACAAGTTCGAGAATGACGTTCGATTTGTAATTCATCATGATGAGATTGTAATACTTTTTATTCTATGGACTCTCCTCACATTATAGAAATAATTGATTTAAAGTTTGCAATTACAAAGCCAAAACAAAAGGTATTTACGCAGTATGAAAACGGTTTGTTCGGTTAAAATGTTCGAAATAATCTTAAATTTCAAGAGAAAACAGGAAAAAATTAATTAAAGTTTTTTTTTTTCGAACCAGAAATAGTAGTTTAAAAATGTATTCACAAATTCAATTAAACCGTGTGATTTAAATTTAATAAATGAAAAAATAAATCGTATGCTTTTGTTAAAACATTTTAAATAATATTCAGTAACGTTAGAAGATAAAAAAAAAATATTGTTATTAAATTTTAACTAATTCGTCATTCATGATGTAAAAGGAAATAACGTGTATTTAGTATGAAATTTTATTCACTTTTTTACTCCAAAATTCATACACGCAAATATGTTTTAAAATGGTAGATTAATAATTTATGCCATAAATAAAATGAACTGTTAAAAAGTAAGGAAATGGTATTTTTTCGAAACTAAACTGAAAATAAGTTCTGTTTCCAAAAAAGAAAAAAATAAATAAAGTTATTTTTTAAGAAGTTTTTATTGTACTTATGTATTATCGCGCAACCTATTGGTGACATTATATGAAACAAGGCACCTGGTCGCAAGTTCTGCGCGTACAACACATAGGAAATCGGGGTTGCCAACTTGGCGAGTTATTAATGTAGTTGGCGATTGTTGTGATAGTACTTAAGTACCGTTTTTATTTTTAGGAAACATAAATATATTCTGTTTTTATATTCATATATTTTTTAAGTCTTGAAATGACTAAATTTATGACTGTAAATCACTATATGAATGCTTCACTTGCCAAATCGATTAACTCCATTTTTGGAATTTTATTAAATTTTAATATAAAAGCACTTCATTAGCTCCTAACTGTACATATTCAAAACAAATTTCTCTAATAATAAGTATTAACACCACTAAATGACAAAATCGTTTTAGCCATTGAAAAATAAATAATTTATGTCAGAAGCCAGTCTGATTAACTCCATACTATAATGTATTTATATCATAATAAAAATCTATTAAACCAGTTGCACTATTTTCCCTTTCCTATGGAGACATCTGTAAGTTGTTCGTTTAATTTCATTATTCCCGTTAGACGACAGCTGTCACACGAACTAAGTACGAGAAAAATAAAATATAAATTAGTTGTATTAGAACTGCCACAAGTGAAGATGCTTATAAATTTCAATTTTTTTGTGTTTTTTTTTTTTTTTTTTTTTTAAATAAACCGTTATAACATTAAGATGGAAGACGTTAATAAGAATAATCTGAGTAAAGAAAATAATGAATCGGACTGTTTTAAGTTAATTGAAATTGTTTCAAAGTACACAGAAATACAAGCTGAATCAATTGAAATGAAATTTCTGGAAAGTGGATACTGTTATTTGCCTAATGATTCACAATTTGCTATCATCGAATCTCAAGCAAAAAAGTTCAGAATATCTTTTCGCCAGATGATTGGTATAATATGATAAAAACCTGTAAAAAGAAAGCACTGTTTCATATGGTTCAAATGATGCATCAGGACTTTTTCTCTACAAGTACTTTAGAAAATTCTATCAATAATAGAAAGGTATCAGTTACAGGGATACCAGTAAATTGGCTCAAAATGCACTGGATAAAATTAGAAAAGTCGAAACCCCATCTGATACAATTTAAGTATGACTTTAACGAAGATACTGAATTTAGTGCCATAAATATACAAAAAAGTGTCGCAGGTAGACTACTATGTCTGAAAAATATGATCCAGCCTTTGTTGCATCCAACAGGTAAAACAGTGACAAGAGAAAAGAGGAAAGATATGATGGACTTGTTGAAATTTATTCCTCCTATTAAACACGAGTATTATAAAACTTTAAGGACAAATCGACAGGATGGGATCTCAAACACAGCTAACGCAGATGTCTTCATTTATAAGGATGATAACACAATTTAAACAAAGTAATAATTCTCTTAATATTATGTACGAGTAACAGAATAGTTATTATTCATTTGTGCTAAACTCTTTAATAAAACATATGTTTATATAATGACATTTTTTTCCGTAATAAAAGAATAATTCAAAGGCTGAATTTGAATTAATAATTTACTTTCACTTGCCAAATCGATTAACTTCACCAATCACGAAAAAATTGTAGTAATAATAACAATTACTCCAAGTATATTCCATCTTATACTTTCAATATGTCGTCAAATCAAATAGGCGTTTGCAATAATACAGTCTACATCATATTTTCAAATTTGTAATTTGAAAAGAATTTTAAAAAACAACATATAGTATTTTATCATTTTTCTCAACTTCTTGTTTTATGGAGTTAATCGATTTGGCAATTGAAGCATCCATATAATGATTGCTACATTGCTGTAGAAATCATTGAATAATTTATTAACGTGTTTAAAACCAACATACTGTTTTGAAGCAATGTTTGAGTACGATTTGAAATTAGATAATTTATGGCAGTGTCTGGAACAATGCTCGACAAGCTTAGAAATGTTTTCTTTGTTTAGAAGATGGTTTACTTTCAGGAGTGGGAACCTACAAATATGGATCAATGAATAACTCCATCAAAAAGAAAAAAGGGGAGGCAGTATTCTTTCCATTTTGAATCAATACCTACTATAGTCGATAGTATAACGAATTATAAAATTCGATGCAACTTTAAATAATCGTAATTATTTTATTAATGAGAGGAAGATTTCAAAATTTATAAGCAGAAAATTTAAAATCAGAGCCTTAGAATCATTTTTATTTTCAATAAAATATTCTATTACTTAGTTTATGTAAATTAAACTCTACAAATCTTGAAGGTAGTATCAGAGCTAAAAAAATATCACAAAAAATATATTACAACTGTTCTTTTTAAGTTCGAAATACGAGCATGCAACAGTTTCTAAAATAAACTTATTATAATACACCGTTCTCAAGATTAAAAAACAAACAAACTATATCTGTACATGTCATTTTCCTGCTAAACTTGACCGCAATATGAATACAAGCAAGCGTGCGAATCAAACATTAGCATTGACTGAATGACCAAAAATTATGCCCAATGACTTAGAGTGCTTATTAATTTTGGAATCTCATGCAAGAAAAAGGTTTTTCCAAACTGGTTCTCTTGAATGATTTTACTACACTTCTCTGAAATCCCAGACATTTATTTTATAACATGCGTGCATAAAAATAGAGGTATGTAATTTCACTGTGGACTATTGCCCTGATGCCCCGCTATTCAAAGAATTGAGCTATTGTGGTGAACGTAAAAGTTCCTTCGTTAATATTTTTTTCTTTTTACAGCTAAATGTATAGTGTTTAAAAATATATGTTTAAAATGTCATTAATGTATGTAAAGTTGCTTCAAAGCTAAACTATGCTACTTCAGTTGTAAAAAATTCTCGAAAGATGAATGAATTTAAAGTTTCTAAAATGGAGTTGAAAATACTTCAGATAAATATTTATTGATATATAATTCACAAGGTTTTTTCTTAATTATTTCTAAATAATCATAGTATGTGAAGAAGGATTGTATAAGAAAATGAAAAATAATTAGAAATAAAGGCAATTACATTTGCATAAAAAATATAAAAAGTATCAGAAGGAATAAAAGCAACTCACTCTAAAACAACACGAGGGCTAATGGCGACGCACCCAGTAGTTTTGAACCATGATCAAGTTGTCTCAACCCGGTGGTTACGGGTGTAGTTTGAGACACCGAATCAGCATTGTTATAAAAATTATCATTTTCATTCAGTTTAATAAATTTTTGATCAATCAGGGATTATAAACCAAGGGAGCAACTAATTTAGATCGCAATCTTAAGCTCTTAAGATAAATAACTAAACACTCATCTGATCTCTTGTGGGTCGGCTATATTCCAATCTAAAGCTTCTTCGCTCTTACAACCAAGTTTCCGAAAGACAATTCTCTAATCTCACTTTTATCATAACGCAATGACTAACTCTAACGCACACATTTCTAGGGTTTAAATAGCACTAAAAAAATTAGCATAAAATCAAGTTCTCTCTACGGAAGGCGATTTTAAACTCAAGCAACAGTTAAAGAAGTATTTCCCCGAGAGGATTAATAGAAGAGCGCGAATAGGACGTCACAAAGTGACAATCAATAATTCATCCGAGTCAGTTGAATTAATTGATATTTCAATGTGTATGAAGAAAATTTTACAATAACCCGAGAGGAATATTTTCTTTCGAGCATTTTTTTTTTCATAATAGTTTTTTTTTAAAAAAAAAAAAAAAAAATTAAAAATCAGAGTTTCTGAAGAAAAATATATACAGCTTACCCTTGTATTGGTAAACTAATAAAAGAGAACCATTGTGTTTATTTCCCCCATTTATCATTCTACGGCAGGGGTGAAGAACTATCGTCAGTGACATATGCACACATCTGTTATGGGCAGGGGGGGGGGTTACAACAAAAAAGCACTTAGAGTATAGCACCGAGGTGTAATCTCTATGGTAAAAATTAAAAATCTGTTGTTCTGTGGGCGAGGAAGGACCTTCCAAACCCTCCTTCCCCTTGTGTGTACGCCACTGACTATCGTCTTTCCATGAATTAAATTTTAAAGCGAAAGGCCTTAACTTTCTTTTTATTTAGCATTCTAAATAAAACTATGCTAATTTTTGCGAAGTTTTTTTTTTTTTTTTTAAACTTAAACGAGATGTTGTAAGTGATAATATATTCTAATTTTGTGTTTTAAGTAGTAAAATACGAAAACATACATCTTTTATAATTTTCATCAACAGATATAACTGCTGTTAGTTTTTATAGGGAAATTATATTTATAGCAATATTGCAATGATTTGAAAGTTAAAAAAGTTGTGAAATTTTTGCTTTAAGCATGTATTGTATTGTTGTACTTAAAATACTTATGCTACATTTTAAAATTTTTGTTTCTTTACTTGGACTAAAATGGCTCAAAAACATTGGAACCAATCGCATTACAGTGGTTAAAACATTTTGCTGTTAAAACATTTGATTATGACTTAGGCTTCTGTAGTTTTTAAAATATTTTTAAGTTTCAAGAAACTGTCAAGTTAACCAGGTAATATGCATTTTAACAAATGTTAACCCTACGGCCATTATGAACGTGCTGGTGTGTACATCTCAATCTATCCCTCAACGTTACGGATGTGCTGCAAGCGTCCCTCCGGATTTTTACACTGTTTCAAACGTTATAAGCGCGTGTGACACGTTCTAAAATAGTTATCCCTTTTACTAATAAATGCCACACTAGACTGAATGATAGGGATTAGAATACAATATTTCAAGAGAATTAGTACACTATTTTAGCTGTAAAATGGCATCAGTTTAGGCTAAAAGTGAGTGAGATGTCACTCAATCTATATTTTATATGTGTGTGTGTGTGGGAATCCAACCGAAATCTTCCAAAAGGTCGGATGCTTCAGACGGCGGGGTTTTTATTGGCGTGGTGTCTAGGGGTTTTTAGGGTGTATTAGTTAATTTTGAAATAAAATAGACAACATAGTTTAAGAAAGAAACTGGTTGAAAACTAAATAATTTATTATGAATTATAGGGGAGTATTTATATGGGGAATATTTCAAAAGAATAGGAAAGTTGGATAAGCATATTTCGGAAGAATAGGAAAGTTAGATCACATTACTTTAAGGAAGGCAATTGAGATTAAATAGAACTCATTATGGTGTGCTATTAAGACTTACCGCCTGGCGCGGACGAACGGCGCTGACGCGCGAAATACGACGTTTCTCTGACGGGTGTTAGGGGGCCTCTCCCGAAAAAGGTTGATGTCGGCGTTTTAAAAGAGACGCTAGATGGTGTTGATGTGGAATACTGTTTTGATTAGAATTGCCGACCTCTGTAAAGGGATATGATCTAACCTTTTACAAATGGGATATCCTACATATATATATATATATATATATATATATATATATATATATATATATATATAGTATAATAAAAGTGAAAAAGTTCTAGTGAAAAGTCTATATATACAGTACACCACATTATACACCAAAAAATATTAATATACTCGTACACAAATCAGTAGTATTATAAAATACATTGTTCTCTAGCCAGTAGCGCACACAGGAATTTTTCAAGGGGTTGGGGTCCGGGGTCGAAAGTTCACCATTCTTGTATCATGCTTTTTTAATTTTGTCAATTTTCGGGAACAAAACACAGTAAAAAACTAATTATTGAATAAATAATTAGCGTTAATTAATAAAATTAATCATTAATAACAATTACATAATTAAATTTTACGTTCTATATACTTAGAATTATAATCAATTGGAAAAAAAATCAAGGGCTTCGGGGGGGGGGGGCCGGACCCCCTTTTGTGTGCGCCACTGTATAATATTATGTATAATCTATAAATAAATATACCAATACAAATAGCTATAAAACCTAAGCATAACTAGTTAAGATAATAGGAAATATTAGCTTCATTAGCACAATAACAAACTCCTGGCCTTAGGAACCAAGATTGAAGGTTTAAGCAAAATTTTAGGACAGCCAACCTTTTCACCCGTAATTTCCCTATATTACTGAGCCAAAGGGAAAGGAAGGAATGATATTAGGAGAAATTTAAATATTACAAATAAATTACACTATATTATTAAAATATAACGCAAAAATTATAGCCTACCAGTATTTACTAGTATAGATTTAAAGTCGATGCAATAAAGTAGGTGGTAAGATTTATTTCGTAAGTATAACAACACGTTATGTTTCCCGCCAAATAAAACAGAGTAAAAGCAGTATCGCATAAAAGTAAAATTATTGAATTGTGATAGAATAAAATATTAAGTCTATATATATGGTATATAACTTTTTTATACTTAAAAACATTTTTATTTATTGTGTATTATTTTTTATTATTTTGATGTTTTGATAAGGGTTAAATAACAACTATACTAAACTCACATTTCTGGCTAGGGGGGGGGCGAGGGGAATCCTCCAGCACGCGTTTTTTTTTTTTTAAAAAACGCGCCTTGGAGGAAGCGAAAAACAATCCAAAGCTGGAGGAAGAACTGAATTGCGAAAATCAACGGCGTAAGGGTTAATAGCAGCTCTAATGTCTTATAGCTTAAAAAAGCTTATCTGTAATAATTCCAAGACTTTGATAACGCATTTTGTTGCATTCAGAATGGCATTTATACTGTAGTCCGCTTTGACCAATTAATTCAAAAAAATAACCCTTCTGTAAAAAATGCCAACAAAAGTGACTTAAAAATTTTTTTTTTGAGCTACTGAATAAAACATAGTTACGTATGTTTCCGACAATTCTAATATTGAATTCATTGTACAATATACATATTTTTTTTAAAAAAATACAGCATTTTTGAACAGTAGCAACATAGCTGTCAAGAATTTCATCTAAATGAAATATTTTGTCATTTTTTTTAAAATCTCTCTCTGTATAAGAGTGAAGCGATTCACACACACATTCACTTATCAAGAAATCTTCGGAACTATTCAATCTACAGACTTGAAATTTGGCAGGCTGTAGCTACGATTCGATATTTTGTTTTGTTGAATAGAAATAAGCTCTTAAAATGGGTTTTTCGGAAACTAACTCAGGTAGAGGGTAACAGGAGCGTAAAAAAAAGATAATTAAACTTACATTTTAGAAATTTAAGTCCTGCCCTTTTTAGAACAAGAGACGAGGTCTGAAAGAATGTTTTTAAATATTATCGAAAGCCTAATACTAGGACTTCGACATCAATAACTTAAAAGCAGTGTACAGCCATATAATATCATAAAATACCCATGAAAGCGGTTGGGTAATGACTAGTAATTAATAAATAATGATAAAAAAATTTGAAATGGGGTCATGAGAGAAAAGTCTGTTTAAAAAAAGACAATTGTGAGACACTTATATTATTTTCTACTGTCTTTTAAGGTATCCGACTACGTTCGGAACCGTGATTTTAAAAAAGCGCATAAATGGATACTTTTCATGATATTTAGTGTCACTCAGATTAGAATACATGCATAAAATTGTTCTAAGGGCATTTCAACAAAAAGAAATTATTTAAATACAATATTTTGGCAAAAATTTAACTTAGAAAAATCTCTTTTCAAAATGTTCTCCTTTTGTGAAAAATGCTTCTAATATAATAATATTTTGCCTGTATATAGCTCAGTCCTCTTTACAGAGGCTCAACTAGAATTTTTGAAAAATTCACATTATTTTCAGAGTTACCACCGATTGAAATAATTATGGGTGTTTTTTTCTTAAAATTGCTCCCCTCTGTTGTCGTAAAATATGGATAAACCCACTTCTAAATTATATATTTCAAAAATTCTAGTTGAGCCTCTGCACAGAGGTCTGAGCTATATACAGGCAAAATATTATTTTAATCGAAGCATTTTTCACAAAAGGAGAACATTTTGAAAAAAGATTATTCTAAGTTAATGTTTTGCCAAAATATTGTATTTAAATAATTTTTTTTGTCGAAATGTCCTTATATATAAAACTATTTTATACATGCATTCTAATCTAAGTGACACTAAATATCATGAAAATTATCCATTTGTGCGCTTTTGGAAAATCACGGTTCCAAACATAATCGGATACCTTAATAGCAGCAGAAGCAAGCCAAATCTTTGCAAAAATAGGTATAAGATTATGTGAAGAAGCAGAAACAAGAAAATTATAAATATTTAAAATCTTGTAAACCTTGTAAATATAAATCTCGAAGATCCTATTTTCTCCATTATCTTGCGAATTGCAATGCCACTTGATTAAACTTACACTCACTGGCGCAGCTAGTCCTGAGTGGGCCCCGTATCAAAATCCCTTGGAGGCCCTTTTTGGTGGAGATTTTACGATTTATTCTTACACATTTTGGGGGCCTCATAGCATTGATACAGCGATAGCCAAGCCCTTGCTTACACTCATCATTTTCTGCTCAATTTTATTTTACAATAAAACTAAATTTTTTTAGTGATTAACGTGACAATTTTTTGCATGTTTAATATAACTTTTTCATTTCATTGAAGATGAACGTTTCTTTTTGTTTTTGAATTTATCTTTTCTAAATTCTAAAGTAATTTATCTCTCTTACAAGTTTCGCCCATGTTTGGCACACATTTTTTCCAAGTACATACATCATTTTCATGGCTTTCAACAGGCGGCATGAGAAATGTATAAGGAAGTTTCCAATGATTTTCATATATTCGTCTGAATTTCTGCTTCGAAGTGTAATTTATAATAACAATGTGAAAGCGAAATTAACTTTCTTCACCCAGAGTGACAAAGGATCTAAAAGGAAATGAGGAAGTAAGGTAACGGGGAAAGAGGGAATTTCAACTAAAACAAACAAATGACATCTGAACCCTACACTTTCAATAAAGCTACGACCTTTTCAGTTTCTCAAGATGACTCAGTTGAATGTTCAGAAGAAGTTTCAGATATGTTGCCTATTCCTCAAGGTTGAAGATAATTCCCTGTCTGTATTTAGTTGAACTTTAACACCGAGAGGTGGAGTTCAGCAATTACTATTTTTATCATTCATAATGCAGATGGGGTGTTACTTTCAAATAAAAAACAATGTATGTAACTTTCTATATATAATTCTAACGCAGTTGGGAAAGAATTGTTATATTATTTATATTTTTATGTTAAGTGGGGTATATTTGATAAAAATTATAAAGTTCTTTCTAAAAGTCTAATAATTAATATAATAAGGATATAGAAGTTTAATAATTATATAATGAGAGCATAATAACATTGATTCTGTTTGGCAGAGAAAAAGGGTGTCTGATCGGTAAAAAGGCATGAAGAATTGAACAAATATAATGAATTATTATTTATAATATATTCTGAGCAAGTTTTATGACCTTTTGTAGCAGTACATCGGGAAAAATTGAAGTAAATGAGTGTACATAAAAAAGAATTAATTGAAGAGGTCACCTTAAGTGATTATTTCTGTGAATTTTCATGCAATCCCGACTTTACAATATTTAAGAAATCACGAATAACCAGATCTGGCCAATTTTAAGGCAGTTAAGTTCAATTGTTTTGTTTTTCTTTATTTGTCTAGACTTTCTAACGTGTTTAAAAGATTTTCTTTCAATTTTGCGTTAGATTGTTGAAAAATTTAAGTTGGAGGAAAAGTCTTTGCTAGATTTTCTTCTGTTATTCTAACAAATCCTATAATTAAATGAGCTCTATAGCTTTTATTTTTAGCTAGCCGTTACCCACCCACTTCGCTAAGTAATTCCAGATAATGTATAATTATACATAAATATTTTAAAGTTATTAATATCTATATCTTAGCATTAAGCTTTCGATTGTATTCAAAAAACCATTTCATAGCCCTTACATCTTAATTTAAAAAGAACGGACTTGAATTTCTAAACAGAGATATCTTTATACTCTTGTATCCCCATTCCTTGCTATTGATTTCCCCCAAACCTGTTGTTAAGAAATTTCTACTCAACAAAAGAAACATGCTTGCCAAATTTCATGTCCATACGTCTAATACTTCAAAAACGAGTTTTTGTCTGTAGCGCCCCTGCATGCCCCACTCACTTGGGAGTCGCTTTCTGCAAAAACAGTTCATAGCAGATCTCTACTCAACAAAAGAAACAGATTTACCAAATTTCAAGTCTGTTGGTATAATAGATTAAAAAAAGGGGATTTTATCTATAACATCATTTCATCTGTCCCTTCGTGAGAAGATGGGAGGGGGGGGGAATCGATTTGGGGAGTCGATTTCCCTCAAATCCATTTTAAGTGTCGTCAAATCAAAAGATATCGCCAAGTGCAGTAATAGCCTTTTAAACTTGCGCGGAAACCGTTTTCCACTATTGACTGCATATCATGGCATTTAGTGAATGGAATTAAATTTTGAATATTTGGTAGAAATATGTTTATGGTGCCTTTGTAACATCAGCGAAGCTCTCAGCGATCGATGGTGTGGATTTGTATTAAGTCCTGAACAAATCTGCAAACATTCAAATTTATATACATAGGATGTGTATAAGTTTATAATTGTGGTCATTTCCTATTAGTCACTGTAGTTGTAGTTAATGAGCTAGTAATTGATATTATTGTGTACTCCCTCCCCACACACAAAAATAAGTACGTAAGCAAAACGCATATGAAATGTTCATTCAGTGGAACCTCTTTATTTTTTATATCAATACTTTTTTAACACAACTTTTTACCTTCAAGTTATGAGATTTCAAGTAGGATTTAATGTAGGGTTGGACAAATAGCGATCCGTAAACCGCAAATAGTTTTTTTTTTTTTTTGTGGCCCACTTCGTTTTCTCTTTTTTACTATTAGTAACGAAAAATTCCTTTATTAGGAAAACAAAATACCTGAAAGGGCTTCTACAAAGAGATCATCAGCAAAATTTGGAGGAAGAGGTCACAAGATCTCAGGATTTTTAAAAAATTGAGCCTAAATTCAACTTACTCTGCTATCTCATTATTGTTGATATTGTTACAGCATCTACGGAGTTACAGCTTGAACTTATTCACTTGCAGTTAGATCACAGTGTGAAGGAAATGTTTTATGCTACAACATTAATTGACATTTACAAATCTTTGTCAGCTGAAAAATTTTTATGTATGAAAAAATTTGCGGGGAAATTGTTCTCTATATTTGAGTCAACATGTATTTGTGAGCAAAGTTTTTCTTGCATGAAGATCAAGAAGAGTAAATACAGATACAAGTTGGCTGACATAAACTTTCAGGCTGTGATGAGTATTTCAATTAGTAATTTCACTCTTGGTTTTAAAAAAATTGGGAGAAAAGTGCGTCAAGGTGCATTTGTCTCATTAAATTGATTCTAAAATTAAATATGCTTGCAGCTATAGATAATGCAAAGTTAGAAAAGTAAATAAATTGAGCAAAACTGCCGCTATTTTATTTTAACTTATGCTTATTATTTTTTAGAAAAACTGCAATCATTTTAAAAATGTGGGGTCCTTAGGTATTCCACGCTCCCACGATGTGGTCTGCGAGCTAAAACAAGTTACCCAACCCTGGCTTAATGCAAAAGGATACACTTTCATAAATTCATTACTTATTAAATATTTTGAGGAAAGGAGATATGTTCATAAATCTTACTCGCGTAAACGAGCCTTAGTAATAACGCAAGAAACTACCAATATGACCTACAATGGCAGTTCTTAAACTTTCTCCTCAATGTGCACCTCTTGATTATAAAACTTTTTACTTTTGACGTATCTAAGCGTATAATATTTCGCTTAAGTATGATGCCTCGAAATGACTATTTTCGGAATCTTTCTTTGTATTGCTCTATGCTGAATGTTTACACTTAAAGTTGAAACATTTTGAATCCGACAAAATTATTAATAGCTATTGTGTATTGTTGTTTATTTATGTTATACTGAAAAATTCCTTTTAAAAAGAAAATAGAATAGGGTAGATCATTTTAATTAAGGGTTTTTTATTTTCTACAAAATACATCAAAATGTTTTGCCTGTGGAACAGTTTTCCATTTGTTTATTTCGAAGAAAAGCAAACTGTTGAGGTTATATTTGAAATAATCAAGTCATTGTTTGCTTGGAGTATTAAAATAATTTATGTTAGATAAAAATTATTATGAGGTAGTGCCTTCATTTTAATTAAAAATATATCTGTGTTTTTTTTATTTGGATATTTGAGGTAGAGGATTTTACATTTAAATATTCTTTCTAAATTCTTTACGAATCAATTTTTTATCACAGTTGTTTACTTGCACAATAAGTGTTCATGTACTATTCTTTAATAACAAAAATTTTTAAAGAAATTTTGGAAAATCCTTTATATGACTAAAAATTAAATTCTGTGTAAAAAAAGTTATAAAATTTCGATAATAGTTTTTAATACATTATTGCGTCATTTCCCCTCAGTATTTTAGTAAACTGAGCCCGATTGATTGTGCCATGGAGAAAAATGAATTATATTAACATTGTTATTTATAATTAAATTAATTTCTAATGTTCTCAAAACTGCTTAAAAAATCAAAAAGTTTCTAAAAATGTTAAACATCTTTAAAAATTGATGTATGATATAAAATTTACAGAAAAAAGACAAGTTAACTCTCGAAAAAAACACATATCCTTATATATGATAAGAATTTATATGCCATTTATAGAAATGTCTACCAGTGCTTCAGTTGAAACGAGAGTTGTCTTCGAAACAAAGATCTTGCTCATCAGTGTACAATAAGGATGTTCTAAGCAAAATAAATTTTGTATTATTCATTACAAAAGGCAAATGCTTTTTTCTTAAAATCATTACTCAAAAGGTTTAAATCTACACAATACATTTAGTGGATGTCAACTTAGTGTTAAATTACAAAGTCGTTTTTTTTAAAAAATATTTCCTCTGAATTATCCACACATAAAACTAGCGAAAACAAAATAATTATTTTGTGATTTTCTTCATACTCATTCATCTTCATTGGGTTTTCCTTTCGTTTTTAATGAACTGACTAATAGAAAAAAACTAATCACAGATTCTCATATAGCTTACGCAAACATAATCATGAGGGTAAGGTAAGGTCTTAAAGGTAAAACCCCCAGCATCTCAGAATTCTGAAGGCACATTCATTCGCCCGCTGTTATACGTCACTCGGTCTGACGGCCAATAGGAACGGTTGCGCTCCTCCGTGCCTCCGAGTTAAACTTCGGAACATGCTTCCGAAACTGTCACAGAAATTTAACAGACCTCGAAAAACACAGCAGGGATAGAATCAGTTTTTCGCGGTCGTGCATCAGGTGGGTTTGCATTGATTTAGAAGGGGTCCAAGAGAGAAATGGAATGAATAGTTCCAGCGGGAGTTTCGATTTGAATTGCAATTTCCTCCGCATCTCGTTTATTGATTTGTAAAGGAGGATAGCTGAATAAATTGCTGAGGCTTGTTCTTCTCTACTACATACTAGTGGTAAGTGTTTTTGTTTAATAATTTTTTTAAATAAAAAAAATAGGAGGATTTATCTACTTAATATTGCCTGTTGGTCTTTTTCAGCTTTCTCTTTTTAAAATATTTATATAAAGCAGCTTTTACAATTAGCAAATGCCTTAAAGTTCCCGTTTATTTTCAAAGGAGCAAAAAATTAAAGCCTCTTTAAGAATCAATTTTTAGAAATTTAAATCTCAAAACCCCCGCGATGTGTGTTAGACGTTTTCTAATTTGCTAGGTTTGAATTATTCTATGTGTATGTATATATACAAATTTAGTGATAATGTATAACGGATCTAAATCATGCATATAAAATGAAATACGCTTAATGAAATATTCACATTTTTCTTTAGTTTTGAGTGAATATATTTTGAATATTTATCATTCTTATCTTATAGAATTAAATTAAAAAGTATTTAAATATCCATATCCTTAATTTTATGTATTCACTAGTACATTTACATACATATATAATGTGTGTTTGTGTGTGTGAGAGAGAGAGAGAGAGAAAGAGAGAGAGAGCGTGCAAAATATCTTACCATTATTTTCTGGAATTTTTTTTTTTTTTTTTCATATTTAGAGTAAATATAAAGCAATACTGATTTAAAATCTAAGCTACTATATCTTAAAATAATAGTATAATTTTAATAATATTATGTTCGTATAAACCATAAATTGCTATAAATTTAATGAAGCTAAAAATAAATAAATAAATAGGTAGGCTATCTATTTGTATATCAAATATTTTTATTCTTAAAATTGGGATATAATTATTTTGAAAAATACAAATAAGTTATTTCTCTCAGCTTAAGAAGTAATCTTATGTGATGAAAATGAGATTATCTTTGGTATTTCCAGGCTTTACTATTCTCTTCATTAAAAATTTCCTGGCATACAATCATAAAATTTAATTTAAATATGCAATGGAGAACTCACAAAATAATAAGTGTTTTTTTTTAATTACAGACAAAAGGTATTACAGCCACAATATTTACCTTAACAGAAGAAAGCAATTTAATCCGCCTTGTTTGTCAGAACAGTTACAGAGAAATGTAATTTACATTCTAAAAAAAATTAAAACAACATACACTATATTTGAATAAGATTTCAAACTTAGTGCTTAAATATTTTTTTTTATTGTAAATAGAAGACTGGAATAAAATGCAAATTTGAATAACTTTAAATATAATGTGGAGATTTTTATTAAAATATTTTATAAAAGTTTTCCGATTTGAATAAAAAAAATGTTCGACCATTTACTTACAGAATTATGATAGTAATTAACTTAAATATAAGTCAAACAAACTGTAAAACATCAAATTATTACTACCTCAAACATTTCCATTACCGACTAACTCAAAAGTAAATGACTCTTTAATGAAATCAATGAGAAAAAAACGAATGGATAAATAACCTTCCAAATGTCTTCCAACAACTTCCTCATGTGCGGTTTCTATTAATTTTGCATCCCGGAATGAATAAAAAATTGAATTTCCGCCGCTTCCTACGGCAGCATCTTCTGTAGGAAGAGCGATTCACTCAGTGAGTAGTATGGAGTTGACCGTGACCGTTCGGTGTGAAGGACAGCAAATGTGGGTTGTCTAACTAAAGGAGGACTGAATCTTGCACGACATTCTTTATATTTTTGGCAATCCTGTGAGAATAATAATTCACAATCTGTCATATTCCGATGTATTCACCGCATTCATTTGCATAATTTATTTTAAGTTTTTCTGCTGTTCAAGATGCATTTTCTTGTTGCGGAAAAAAAAAAAAAATCGGTTGAGTATTGAAAGAAAGAGAATGCATATTCTTTTCGTTAACATTAGGTCAATTTTAGAAGGTTATTGGAAAGGTAGGAGGAGATATAAGGTATAGCTTACAAGGATCCGTAGTAAAATGGTTTTTAAAATAGGTGAGCAGGTTTGTTTTATTTATACATTGGGTTCATGGTAACTTTTTATATTCCAGTTCTTTATACTTCAGATATTTATATATTTCTTTTATACGATTATAGAGTTTTTTTGGGGGGAGGGGTAAAATAATGGGTTAATATGTTTGTATGCATAATGGGAGACATTATAGGAACCCTCTTTATGTTACATTTTCTTTATCAAACATTAAAAGTAATGTGTGTATGGATAAAATAACCTACACAAAATTTATGAGGTACAAATATCATTTGACGCGCTGCAAAGTACGTTAGCAATCCGATATATTTTTCGTTGGGGGAACGGATATTTACCGGAAGCAGTAGCGCAAACACAGGAATTTTTCAAGGGGGGTCCGGGGTCGAAAGTTCACCATTCTTGTATCATGCTCCTTTTGATTTTGTCGATTTTCGAGAACAAAACACAGTTAAGAAACTAACTATTGAATAAATAATTAGCATTAATTAATAAAATTAATCATTATAACAAGTACTTAATTAAATTTTACGTACTATATACTTAGAATTATAATGAAACGGAAAAAAATCAAGGGCTTTGGGGGTGGTCTGGACCCCCAGGAACCCCCCTTGTGTGCACCACTGACCGGAAGTATATGGTTATATAAGAAATATGTTTTTTTTTTCTGTAATAGGAGTATTCTTAATAGTGCGAAAAAATTTGTTGAATTAATGTGATAAATATGCAGGAAATGCAACTAGAATATTATTCTTTAGGACATTGTGTATATGTATCTCAAAAGCAGAAAAAATTTGCATAGCAATTGAAAAACGATATGTTGAAAACTTAATTAATTGTGTCAAATTAGTAATTTAGAAGTTCAACAATAAAAGGAAAATTACTAAAATATGTTCAATTAAATTTACCTTTAAAACAGATAAAAATAATTGTGTATATTTGGTCTTTTCTTAAATTAGTGTGTGTGGGGGGGGGAGGGGAGAATGAGAAATATCTAAAACAGAAAATGTTCACCCGCTTGTTTCATTTAAAATTGTATTTCTGCACTTTATTTTAATTTTTCAGAGAACGTTATTACAAATTTTATTTCGAAAATTCAAACTGAATTGCTAATGCTCATATTTTGAGTAGAATTTCTGTTATTACTTTAACATTTCAAAAATATTAACGGGATAAGAAAAAAGAACGGGACTATTAAACCAATTTTTAGGAAATTATTCAGGGGTTTCAAAGAATTAATTAAAATTTTAACACAATGTGTTCATTTAGTAAATCTCTCTCAAACAGTTGTTAAACACAAATCCAATTAGTAGTGACTACTTTGAGTGGGATTTTGGTCGTGAAATTTGTGAATTATGTTGAAATATTAAACTTAAATTCTCTTTCAGTATTGATTTTTGAATTATTTATTTATTTATTTTCAAATGAAGAACGAATTAAATTTAATTAAATGACAAATGAAAGAAGTTTAATTTGATTTAACGCAAAAAAATAAGGAATTTACTATTCTGAACCATCAAATAATTATAATTTAATAATTTAAATAAATTAAAATATTTTATAATTTTCTTATTATTACAAACAGTTCACATTTTTTAACGTATTGCCTTTTCGAGTTTTATATATTGCTTTTTTTTTATTTAAGACATTGATACTTTTAGGAACAAACCTATACGAAATCAAAAGATTGCGCGAGTTTGTTTTTATTTTAGAGTTCAAAAGGCGTTCTGAACTAAATGCACAATGAAGTATTTAAATGTTGAATATACGTGGTAAATGAAGTAAAATTTACCGCACTTATTTAATTTTAAATTTACCTTACTTCTAAATTAATTAAATTTCAAAATGTAACTTTATTCTCAAGTGAGCGATACACAATTAAAAGAATATATAACTAATATTTAATAATTATAACTGAATGAATAACAATATCAAAATAGCATTGAAAATTTTGACTTCCCGTTATAAAGATTATGCTCCTTTCAAAGAATACTAAAAATATTTGATATATTAACTCTACCATATATATTTGGTTTTTACACTATCATATCATTGACAGAGAAAAGAGTTTGCTTCAAGTAAAACAGCAACTTTATGAATCCTGTATATATTATTCAAAATTAGAGCATGTCAGATGATAAAATAAGCGCGTTTACAGGTTTCTACGTATCAACTTAAAGGTTATACTTTGGCATGCATCTGATGGAGCAAGCTGTCTTTTGACCGAAAATTAATGAATAATAAGTATATCATTAATATGTCTGGCATAGCAGATGAATTTTAAATGAGACATAAACCGGAACTTTCGAGAATAGACGTTTTTCAGTTAATTTTCAACTGTTTGAATTTACTGTAACAAGTTAGAGCTTTTGTATTATTGTCATTGTGTATTTGATATTTTTTGCAGAAATATCTTTGTAAGCCTTCCATAAAATGTCCACTTAAAGAGTCAAGCGAATTTTTTTTCATTAGAAATTTGGATTTTAGTTTCATAAATAATGCATTTTAATGCACTTAATTGGTGTTTCAATAAATTTATTAAAACACCAATTTGATTTCAGTAACATTCCTACAAAATATTATAATCGCAGATTGAGGTTTTTAACTCATTAACTTATGCGAAATATTTTCTCTTATATATTTTTAATTGGATTTTAATAAAATATATTTTTTATTTTAAATAGTACTATGTTGGCTTTTAAAACTTATAATTTCGTCCTTTCACACACACACACACAAAAAAAAACACTTGGTTGAGTGTTGTTTCTTACTAACGCGAGAAGAAACACGAAAGCTATTGGTGACGGAGCTTGTAATTTTGAATCTTCGCCAAAGGAGAGGACGCCACCTAAGTCGCGATAGGTTTGTGGTGCATCAACTCTGCATGGTGGGTCTTAAGTAGCACTAAGATTCGAACACATGACAGGCCTGTCACGAGTACGCGTAATTATAACCACTAAATAAACCCAGTCACAAAAAAAAGCTTTTGGAAAAGCGAATTTAAATTTTACCCACACACACACACAATCATCGTAAATATTTTCAAATCTATCAATTTCATCACTAGTCTAAAAAAGTATATTTTTTTTTCATTCTAGATATTTCATTTTTTTTTTAAAATAGTAGTCGATTTTAACAATCACAAAAGAAAAAAAAACATAAATTGTTCCGTCGGGAAAAAAAACTTTTCTTTCGGGTAATAGTGATATTATAGAGTAAAAAACAT
Source organism: Trichonephila inaurata madagascariensis (assembly GCA_019973955.1). Lineage (NCBI taxonomy): Eukaryota > Metazoa > Arthropoda > Arachnida > Araneae > Nephilidae > Trichonephila > Trichonephila inaurata. Next base: position 78,398 of record BMAV01009747.1, read on the forward strand.
TGAATTTAAACAAAAAACATCCAGTGCAGTGTGCTATTGAATAAAAAGATTGCAGATAATCATTTTTTAGCGCTTGATTAGATCAATTATTCTTATCTTATAACTCTTTAATTACATTATGTATATCTAGCTGAAAACTATAAATATTTAATGTGTCTTTAAGTTATCAGAAGAGTTCTTTTTAATAGAAAATATTAAAAACACTTTGTACTGATAATATTTAAAAGAATTTAACACACACACACATCATTCGCGCGCGTGCGAGTAGAAAAAAAAAACTTTAATCAACATTTTGGCATATAAATTCAACAAAATAAATTCATTATTCATTATTAGAGTGATTTAAAATGTGTGTGTGTGTGTTTTTGGACGGATACAAAAAAATTCAAATTATAAAATCTTTTTTTTTTATTTGAATCGTTGAACAATTTTCCAATCGACCTTGAAAAGATAAACAAGACCTATAAATTCTCAACATTAAAAAAAGATATAAATTGATTTCTTCATTTATAAAAGATTTCTCCATCTGCTTCCGTGCATCAAAATAATGAAAACTAGTGTGACCACTGGACCGTTTCACGAGATTTTTTTTTATACATTGGATGATCACCCAGATCACCCTGTGGGGAGAATAGCGGTCTCATGGCCGGTTTGGACATTCGTTCAAGGCTCGTTTCCGCGGTAAATTGGTATAAGGATTATAGAAGTTCGATGTGTATGCTGTATTTAATTAGCATCGTCTATTTTTTATTCTTAGATAGGCATGGAGCAGCTTCAAAACTTGGAGTTTTTATTTAAAAGTGTCTGGATTTTTTATGTATAAATACGAGTTCTATTTAATTTTATTCTTCTTTTATCTTCATATATGTGGCCCTGGTAGCAGATCATGGTCGTGAGCTCGTAGCTTGTGTTGTCGAATCATGGGTTCGAAACCTTAAGTCATTAAAGACCCATCTTGAAGAGGAGCTGATGCACTTCAAAATCTGTCGAGGCTCGAAGCTATCCCATTAGCGTGGTGTAGATGTTTGGAGAAAGGGTGCTGGCTCAGGTGTCGTCTTCGTTATTTGACCGTGTCTCAAAATTACAAAGACAGTCGCCAATAGCCCTCGTGTTGCTTCCTTGGGGCCGTGATAACCTAGTGGTCTAGGTCACAGACTCGTGGCTGACGTGTGACGCTGAAGACCTACCGTGTAGGGGAGGAGGATGCACGTTAAGTGTGTTGAGGCTTAAACGTCCTCTCAATGGTCTGGTGTAGAAGTCAGGAGTAGAAGTGCCAGCTCTAGTGTCATCCTCGTCACGTGACCATGGTTCAAAATTACGAGGTCCGTCGCCTCGTGTAGCTATGTAGTGTGACGTTAATATAACTGTCCCTCACTCCCTTATGTTGCTTTCCAGTGTAACGTAAATAAAAATAAAATACATATATATATAGAATGCGGATTGCTCCACTCCACGCAACAGGGGTAGGGGGATACACGGCAGTGCACATATCCAACCCTACATATATATACCGTAAAATTCGGCGTATAACGCACACTTTTAACACAAAAAATAAGATCAAAATTTAAGAGGGTGCGCGTTATATACCCCGGATATAAAAAAGATAGCTTTAAAAAAATGGAGCAAAGAAAAAGAAAAATTAGACTTCTACATAGATCAAAATATTGTTTACTTAAAAGAAATAATATGCCTTTTATGAACTAAAAGAGTTATAGATCTTAAGTATACTATTCTTTCAAAAATCTGGGATAGTACCAAGCATAAATGACTTTAAAATATAAGAGGATTGTATACTAACATTTCAGATTTTTTCGTAAAAAAAGGGGTGCGCGTTATACGGCGAACATACCTAAAAATGAAAAATTGTAGCTTGAAAGTATAGATGCTCGTTATACGCTGGATTTTACGGTATATGCTAAAACATTCTTGAAAGATACTAGTAATCTGTTTTAAATTTTATGGGCGTTATTGAATATAAAAAGAAATATTTTTAAATAAAGAAAAAACTTAGAAAATGTGTAAAAGGTCTCTGTCTTAAATTTTAAAACTAATTTTTAAACATTTTATTGGAATGAATGGTGCATATTTTTAAGTTGGACGTATTCTTTGTGTGACTCAAATATATTTCTTAACCTACTAAGAACTCACTAAAAAATTTGTTTGCGGAATTTAGTGTGATTTTAGGGTACATTCATGAATTCCATTCTACCATTTTCTGGCACAGTAATTCTAAAACAGATATTCTTATTATTTTTTTGATTTTCACGTGGTTCGTCATGAGAATTACCCTCAGTGTAATTGCTCGTTGTCTCTGCCCGGATATTTCACACGATGACAAAACACGGGCTCTAATTTAGGCGTCTTTCCATTCACTGGTCTATGACGGTTGGCCCAGTAAATCAACATGAATTGCTGTTGTGGCGGGGAATCTCATTTGATCCTTTGTTTCATATGTCACGGCTGTTCAGAAAATCACGAAAAAAGAAAGGAAATTTAGTTCTCCAGTTGCAGTGTGGTTGGTAACAGGATGGAGTGGTGGGACATTCCGATCGTACCCGACGGTCATTTAAGAATTATTGCTTCAGTTCTGTCTCGAAACTGGTTCACACTGGACGAAAGAGGTTCCATTGTAGGTCACATGACCTAAAATTGAAGTCTTTGATCACATTTTTTTTTGTTTGTTTGTTCGAGGTCCTGTTGCGACCGTTCAATGGCCAAGACTTTCAGATGTTTAATGAGACTTTTTTTTATCAAAGTTTCTTTTGCCCTATTGTGTTAAGTAGAGTTCAACAAGAACGCTTCCCCAATTAAAAGGAATTCTATAATTTTTCTTCCTTATGGCATTCACTGGAACTGTTCACTAAGTAAGAAGAATGAAATATTCTATTCAAAGCTCTATCACTCTGGATATTTCTATTTAACAGCAAAACTGGGTTGTAGGAAATATTTTATTACCATTTCCTTTTACATGAAAAGGCTGTCTAAGTTTTGTTTAAAAAGATAGTTTATATCAATAAAGTTCACCCAGGCATAATATTTAGCATAATATATCATTCAAATCTGTTATTGAAACATATACATATGCTTTTAAAAGTCATCAATGTCTTAAGTTTTCTTCTGAAACTTTATTGGGGCCATTCAATCTCTATTCTTAATAATATGCTGCTTAAAGAAACTATAGAATATTTTTCCTAAGGAAAGATGAATATTTATAATAAGGAATATAAATACCTATTAAAATTACAAATTCGAGGTTTTTAAAAGATAAAAGGCCTTAAAAAAACCAAAAATAATTTCCTCAAATAAATTTTTTTAACTTTCTTAGTTATCTCCGAGTAAGAAAAATTGAACTCTTGAGAGCTTCTTGTTTTAATACTTCATGATATATACCTTTGACGTAGTTGAGTTGAGTTGAGTTTGGTGTTTTATGGCGCAACAGCCAGTTTTGGCTATACTGCGCCAAACATTCATAGGTCTGTGGTCTGGACGGGAAAAGAGGAAATTGGATGACAAGATGGAGGGTCGAAAATAGAGAAGGATCACTGGAGTATCCCGGGGTCATACCACTGACGTAATTAGTTCTGAATGGGTCCTGTATCAAAATTACTTCGAGACCTTATTTTTGATAGGAAAACCCTGTCAGTGGGACTGTAGTTACACTTGTTGCGGCCCCCGTAGCTTTGGGGCCCCGTGTCATTGATACGACTGATACTGTGGTAGCTACGCCCCTGATATATACGTACGTAATGTCAGAAGTAGACGTAAAAGCTAATAAAATCAAGGTTTTCTTCAAATGAATTTCTTCATGCAAAATGTTTTGAGGACAGTTTCCTATATTTCGATTATAAGGACTGATAAAAAAAACAAAGATATTTATTTGCATTTTCTTATGAAGGAATATCTTAGAAAAATAAAGTTTTCTTGTCAACATTTTTGTTTAGTTCTTTAATAAAAAATATATTATTAAATTATGCTTAATAAAATAATTGAAGACATATAATGATATTTAATTACATTTATATGTGATAAGAATGAATTAATTACTATTTACAGTTAACCATATCACAATTAATGCCATGAAAAGTCAACTTGCTTATTTAATTTAATGGACCAAATAATAGCGCTCTGAAGATGCTTAAAAGGGAAAGCATTGGCTTAGTAAAGTGCTTAAGAAGTTTAAAAGGAAAATATTGGTACTAGTTTTTGCAAAATTCACAATAGCCTGACGAAAATTTAATTCATATTTTAATAAAGGAAGAAAATATATTTGGTGTGTGTTAAAAAGTTGATTTTCAGAAAAAGATTTAGATGTCAATATATAATACATTAATCAAAAATTAATATTAAAAAATACAAAAGTACGATTTTTGTTTCCCTTAAGCAGAACTTACATTTATGTGTTTGCTAGATACAGTAAAACTCTTCCCCTCCCCCATTATACTGAGCTAATTGACAGAGAGCGTGATGAAGACCCACGATTGTTTGTTTCAGGTCGCTGTTTTTGGATTTTTTAGGAAACACTTTTTTTTGTTTGTAAAATTTAAATAACTTTGCTATGATAGTACTTCCGGTATCCGAGAAAATACTCTACTTTTTTTTTGATACATGCATTTGCACTTTTAAAATAATTATCATCTAATAAAAGGTAATGTTATCGGCTAGTTGAATAATTGCAGATTGTTTTTCGTTTACGATCTGGACAAGGCCGTCTGTAAAATTTTCTCTCTCATGCATTGCTATATTTAACGCATCGCTTCCCTTAGTGTTTATTTTGTTCATTTAAAAAAACCATCCTACATAATCATCTACGTTTCAACTATCTAAATATTGCATGTAAATCTATCACCTAATAACAACATTTCAAAATATAGCTATTAAAATAAATTTGTTCATCTTGAGATATAGTGTAGTATTTTGAAATACTTTGCTTCTAAATTTGCTTCTTTACGCAAGAAAATCTTATTGCTTTTTAAGTAATGGGATGAACATTACATAAGCAACCTTTTTCTAAGAGAATAGAAATTAAATAACAAAAATAAAAGAAGCAAGAGAATATGTATCGTTTCAGATTACATGTAAAAACTAAATTTCGTAACTTTTACTAGACTTCAACCTGGAAATTTTCTTAAAAAATTATGTAAAAGCAATTCTTATAAAGTGGTGTCTCAAAAAAAAAAATGATAATGGAACACTAAAATTGTTTTTAAAAAAGCAAGTTAACATCTCTTCCGAAAATAATCTTTCGCTTTTATTATTATTTATATATATATATACCGAAATAGAACCACACACACAAATATATTTCTTAACATTAGATTAACTTGCTAAAATTAATTAATTCCAAAACCTTACACATAAAAAAGTCAAAATATTGCAATTATTTGTTAAAAACTAAGCAAAAATAAGTATCTTTTTTTTTCTTTTTGGTAAGGGTCATTCACGATATCTTTAAATAGCATGCCTTATAATGGCAAGGTTATATGTAGTCTTTTGCCAATTTGGTTTCATACTCTTTTATTTATTTGTCGTTATTTTATAAATGTTTTCAATTTATCAAACACGTGTTGATTAGGTTCAATGTAGACTGAAGACATAAGATGCGAATTTCATTTATGATTGATGCCAAGCGGACATCAATTTCATTTTCCCCCTATATTTAATGGTATATATTCACCTAGCATTAATAACCGCTCTATACACAATGTAAAATTACACAATGTAAATTTTTTTTTTTTCTGATAACGTTTTTTCAAACATAATTTGTTACTCTACGTTCTCTAATCTTTTTTTTCTCAATAAAATTATGAAATGAGGTACTTCTTTTTGAATAACATTATAAATTAAGTAGAATTAAATACTTTTAATATGATCATATATATAATTTTGTTAGGAGGTAGAATACTTTGTCGTATTGTTAATATATAAAAAAAAGTCTTGAATGAAATAACAATGCCGTTGGATAAAAAATAACAATGGGGGCAATTTAATTTAACAAAATAACGAACTTTAGCTTGCAATTATTTTTTCCACAAGTGGATAACTTGTCTATCAATATATGTAAGCATTTATAAGAAAATAAATTTGTTACTTATGCATTTTTTTACTAAATAACCAGTCTTTTGTCTAAATCATTTTAAAGTGAACAAGTAGCTACTTTGCAAAAGTACTTTTGTTGAAATAAAGATAAAAATGTTACATAGATATTAAATCGACCAAGGGTTGCCATCCGGTCATTGTGGTACAAAATCATTGTGTCTCTAAAAAAAAAGTAAGGTAAAAACAACGGAAGCACAAATCTGTCTCACGATTCTATCATTGTAGTCAACTTCGTCCATTGAACTTGAATTGTTATACATTAACAGCGTTTACAAAGTAAAGCTTTCACAGTTATAAGAACAAAGCTTAAGAACCGATATGACAAGTTCGGTAGTAGAGACTTGACCTCAACCTTCCTAAATGTTTCTGAACTGAATACCGAAGTACTTCCACCTGGGCAAGGTCAATACAGCTTTTTAAAAATGCAGATCGCGTCAGCCCGTTTGTCCTACAAACAGGTATTCAATGAATGTCAGACTTCTTCCAGGTCTATAAGACACTTGGTCAGATCTGAGATGTATATTGCATTAATTAGCTATTTAAAAATCTTTAGTAAACATTTAAAATCCCTAGGGCAATAGGGCATTTGATATCACATATATAGGTGCTAAAGCACTTCAATGCAGATGCTAATAGTAACTAATGTTATCGCTAGATGCTACTGAATAAATTATTAGGCTTGCCAGGCAAAGAATATACCCTGCAACTATTTTCTCTTAAAATTATTTTTATGTTGATGCTTTATTTATAGGGTTTTTAATCCCAAAAGTTACAGTGGGGTTTCAGAATCATCTCAAAAATTAAGTTTTATATCTATGTATAATTTAGTGAATTTTTTAATTAAGTTATAATTTTTAAGCATTCAAGAAAATCAGATTTTGCAAGATTCATTTTCACGCTTTGTTTTACTGCTGATTTAAAAATTACATAAATAATTAAAAATGCAATCACTTGTTGAAATAAAAGCATTTTTTTAAAAAGGATATAGAATTTTTTTTAAATATGTTTAATTAAATGATTTTAAAATTCCATGAAGTTATTTTATTGATGTACGTTATTATTTATAAATGTGTCATAAAATATTTATTTTTTTTTTCAAACTCACACACACACAATATGGTCTTTAAATTACTAAGTTGATTATTTCATTAATTTTTTTTATTACAAATATAATTTTCTTTAAATTTATTTTTAAATCATTTTTTTTTCGGATGATTCAAATATTTTTCAATTTCACTTTATTATTTTAAAATTCTTGGAACATATGATCATGTGTAAAAATTATAACTTATGTTTCTCTAAGAGAGGAACTGGAAATTATTATTTTTTGTTTATGTTCTATTAGGTAGCATTTATTTGTTTAAATTTAATCTGTATTTTCCTGTAACAAGATTTAATAATATTTGCTGTAACGAGTTTAAAAAGTTTTTCTAGACGACACTTTCACACATCACAGTATTTTTAAAATGATTTCAAATATTTCTTTTCTTTTTTATTTAAATATCAGATGAAGAATTTCGTGAAATAAATTTACGGTCATGATCTTAAAAAAATTACTTAAGCAACAAACTTAAGGAAAATAAATGTTATTTAGACATATATTTAATAAAAATATTTAAAAACGTACGAAAATGACCAATGTATTACTTAAGGAATTTTTAAACTGAAGGAAAACTATTTTAATGAATATATTTATTGTTCATGGTTATTTTTAAAATGATGTTTCTAATATCAAATTTCTTTTATAGGTGTACTTAATTTAACTTTTAAAAGGGCACGTTTCTTTTAAAACGAGCAAAATGGAATACGTTGCTCAGGCTTTTCGAGCCCCTTTCGAGTTTTACAGTTGGATGATGTCCAAAAGTGGTAAGTAAAATATAATACTTTTATACATATTAATAAATCTTATATGAGAGTACAAAGACTGCTGTAAATTATGTTTGCGTAAACTTATGTTTATACCACACAAATTATCAGAGCGATGCTACATTTACATGAATTCTAACATGTACATGAATTACACTGAGGTAGCATGATTAATTTCTTTAAAAAATTTTCGAATTTAGAATGATTGTATGTGTAATAATAATAATAATAATAAAGCAACTTTTCAATACCATACCAAAAATTTTCTAAATATGTTTTTTGTTTTGCTTTTATATAAACACGTTAAACAATTTCTTATAAGATTAACTTAATGCTTTTGAAATTACTTCAGTTGAAAATTGATTCGAATACAGACTGAAGTTGTATTTAATAATTTGGAAATATAAAAGCAGTCGAATTCAGTAATTTATGTTGTTTGAATTATTCAACTAATATACAAACCTAAAATCAAATATTTCGTTGGCAAATAGTAAAAATGAGCAATAAGTCGTTTTAATATATAACATAACAAAAAAAAAGTTCATATGAAAGTAGATCAATTTTATTAAATTATTTTGCTGCACCAGGAAACGAATTTTAAAAAATATGTAAATAATAACAACCGATAAGATAAAATAATAATACAAAAATTAAAGTATTAAAAACTGCTTATATATTTTTAAATAACATTATATATTTTTTTCAGATAACATAAAGATTGCTTTCTTTAAATTTTGCAGAAGAAATTTTTTTCGGTTGCTACTTTTTGCTTCTTAAAGATAGCTTTTGATAAATTACTCCCAAAATAGAAGTTCATTTGCAAAATGAGTTTTAGTTATTATAAAAGTAATGCAAATGAATTTCTTCTTTAATTCGATAAATGTTACTTAGCTTAAGTTTATACAATTTATATAGCATTCATTAACCGTAATTGTTTTAATTAAATAGATTTCTTATAATGCACAAATTGTTTTTAAACTTGTATCAACTATATATATAAATGAGAAAAATTATATTATCCTCTTACCTGACTTATATATTTATTGTCAACATTAAATTCTTGCCTCAGATATATAGATCGATTTTTAATCTAGATTATTTAAAAATGTCCCGGATTTTTTCGTAACAATCTATTTTTTACATCGTACACATAATCAAGTTTGCAAAAAACAAACATTTCAATTGCTAAAGAACAATGGAATAGCTCTTTTTTAATCTTCTAATGGCGAGATGTTGCCACATTCTAAGTTTTGAACTGAAGCAAATTTTTGGAATATATGACAAACGATAATTTTTTAAAACAAAAAAAATACGAAAAAATTAATAGGAAGAAAAATTAATTTTGGTAATAATCTTTGAAATAAGACTTTAGAATTTTTATATGATTTAAATATATATTATATTTTAATTAATAAGTGTTTATAAAAGAAAAATAATGGTCATTATCTAAAAGTAAAATTATGTAACTGAACGAATTACATCAGAATCATCACAATATTAATAAAAAAAAGTAGAAATCTGGACCAATGCTTTCACACCAGAAAAAGGAACCCATTGGTACATTTTTTTTAGATAACCTTTTCCCTCTTTTATGATCTAGCAATACTTGGCGTTCACTTCCACATTCCTATGAAGGTCACAGCCAAAGGAAACCGGATGATAGTGGATCGAGTAAATTTTTACGTCCAGCTGATTGGAATTTTCGTAGTACATAATATTCCTTTCTGCGTGCAATTTTTTTTTTCAAATATTTTTTATACATCTGGCAACATATTTCTTAATAGATATGAAGACACAACAAATGATATATTGACCTTCCATGTTCATCTCATGCATTATTATTATTATTATTTTCATTTCCTACTATTAGTTCACAATCTCTATTTATTTATTTATTTATTCATCTTGGTGGAATTTTCAATCGTTAATAAAATACATTTTAAAGCTCTCAATTGAGCTGAAATTTTATATACAGGATTATTTTGAGTGACAATACAATATAATATAATAATAATTAATAAAAATTAATTGATTAAGACTAATTATTTGAAGAATTACAAATACAACCACGTTGGCATCATTTTTGGCGACTTAGCAACCCTTTTGACGACTTGTGTCAAAACTTGAAAAGGTTTTTTTCTCACGAGTTAAAGTATTAAGTTGAACTGAAATTTATATACACGATTGTTTTGGATGACAATACGATACTTTAATGATAATGAATAAAAATTAACTACAACTTAATGTTGTGATTCTGTCCTATGTATATACATATTTATTTTAATTGTAACTGTTTAATAAAAAGTAGCTAAAATAAAATTTTTCTTTGTTGATCTAACAAGTAGGAATTGACTTAAAATTTTTTTTTATATATTACTTGTTTTTTTTTTGAAGGAAGAGAAAATTAAGACAAGATGTTTAACTTATATATGAATAGAATTTTAAGAGTTATTTTAAGTTTATTTCTTTTAGTTTGAATAGAATTTTAAGTTTATTTCTTTTAGTTTGGTCTCAGTTGCAAATGATAAATTACGTTTTATTTGTAACTTTCAAAAGAAAATAATCAGCTAATTTTATTCGACCATATTCAAAGAGAAATTTTATCTTTCCTTCGGCTGAAATCTTTAAAAATGAATGAATGATTTTCTTTATTTAAATACAAAACTTTAATTATTCGAGTGTAATAGAATTAAAGTGTCAAGTCAAAATGATAGTAAAAACTAATTTAAGTTGTCTGATTCTAATATTCTTTTCCATCAATATTTATTGTGTTAGAGATCGGCAATGCATTACATGAGGAGAGTAACTTTCTGGTTTTAAAATTATTGGTTTATTTAATAAATGTTTTTGTATTTAAATATAATGTTCAATAAGTTCAATGAAATGCTCAAAAAATTTTTTTAAATGAATTTTAGTAAATGAAAGTTGTTTAAAAAGGAAATTTAATTTCACAATATGAAACATTCTTATATCAAATGTGATTTTTTAAGGTAGACAAATTAATCTGTCGACGTACTATTTATCGATTTGCTCTTAAATAAAATATTTAATTTAGATTATTAAGTTTGATGAAAATGAATAAATAATGCAGCAAATAAATGGCGTAGCAAATTCATAAATGTTACTTTATTCAGATAAAATAATTTCTGTAAATGTAGACGAGATGAAAAGAAAAATGGTACGTTGAAGAAGGTTCTTAAATCCTTAATGATATCAACATAGAATGGTGGAAAACAATTACAAAAAGAAGAAAGAAAAAGATATAAAGGCCAAAAATATACGGAAAAAAAATTCAGTGATGTTATAATTTCGTTTCGTGACCATTTCCAGAGTTTTTGGAAGCTTCCTTGACCCGGAGGCGGTACGGTTCAGTAACTTTTATCCCTCCCTTTTTCAACCGTCCAGTTCTTCCTCGTGGCCACACCATCTTTATGACTAGTCCATAAGGAATAATACTTAGCCTGTTTTTTATGAGTTCTTTTCTCTCGACTATGGCCAGATTACACAGAATTTTATAGGATTCAGAGTTCATTACTATCCTTCACGACGTCTTCCTATACTTTTAGGTCACATACTGTAACACAGTTGCTAAAAGTATATTAAGTTTTATGATTCTTTCAAGAATCCTTATATATATTGGTCCAACAAACCAACTTCGTGAACTTGAACAATACCTTTTTCTTCCCAGGAAGAAAAAAAGAAGCACGATTTTGTCAGAATCTGTCGAATAAATCGACAGAGGTTACAGAAGCATATGCAAAGATTGAAGTTCATAAAATAGTCATTATGTTTCTGTCATTACTCTAAATTGTAACTATTTTTTTTTCAAAGGACTGTTATCAGATGAACTTGAAAGTTCACATAAACAAAGTAAACAATGGGATAGTTCTATCTGTAGGTCCTGTTCCAAAAAATAGACAAGCAACCGTAAAAAAGACAAAGAAATCAAACTAGAAAAAAAAAGAAATTAGCTTATGATATGAAACTGATTTCAATTTAATTAACCTTTGTTCTATAGAACAAAAGTTAAATTTTAAATGGCTATTTTACCTGAATTAATTTGAAGAAATAAACTCCATGGAATAGAAGGGAATGTACTATTTCTTCAGTTCAATTAAAATAATCAGTTCAGTTACCAGTCGTTATTATTTTTAAATATTAAATTGAGACAAAGAAAACGTAAATGAGAGAAATATAAAAGTCTTGTTTTATCTCATTTTAAGGTATGTGAATAATTTTTTTTGTGAATTGTCGAGAAAGGAAGAACACCCAAATCCCTTTTTACACAGCAGATACGTTCCTTAGAAAACTGTGTAAAAAAAAAATTCATGTAAAAAGACGCATGCAAGGTATGACCAATTTGGGGATATGTTCCACAATTTCAAAAAATCGTGCAAGATGAAAATTTCTAAATATTTTCCCACAAAACCTAGTAAAAAAATAATAATAAAATCCATTTTACATATTTATAAAACAGCCGGCTGGGTAGCGTGGTTGGTTTGTCGCTGGCCTTCTGCACCCAAGGTTGTCGGTTCGACCCCGACCCAAGGCGGCAGATTTTCATGATGCAGAAAATCGACAGTAGCCATTCCGTATGATTATACGGCATGTAAAATATCCCTAGAGTGTTTGTTTCACTTCGATGCTCTCGGCAAAATTAAAATCCTAATACATGTTTGCATCGTCAGAGCTCAGGTTCCTCGCTCTAGGGAGGAAACTAAGCGTCAAAATTACCTGCAGTGATTGGTATCCGTCTATATGGTGCCGCACTAAAAAGAGATACCAGCTTCCGGGGAATGTATTAGGTCTGCAGTGGACAAACTCCAATACGCAGCCCACTAGAAATAAAAAGAAATATTTATAAAACAAGCAAATTCATTCTTAATACACACACATACAAATAGCGCACAATGAAAATTAAGTTTATAAGTACATGCAGCATTATAAAAATTCAAACTGAAATTAGGAATAAAACTAACAACTGCTCATCGCAATTTGATAACAGGCGTGCACGTTTATTACGAACTGGACCAAAAATGTTATAATCAATAGTTGTGTCAGATAGTATGTCTAGCACAACTGTCGGTTTTGATTCAAATGAAGAATTTCGTTCGTTATCATCAACCTCAGTTGGGCTTTTTGTTACAACAAAATCTGTTACTTAGTGGCATTTTATGGTTTGTCAAGTTGCTTAAGAACTCGACGTCCTACTACACAAAACTTGTGATTATTACGTTGAAACTATAATGCACGCTCTATGTCAGGATCATAAGAAAGAAAATGTTGTTCCATACTTGTAGAAAATTTCAAGCCCTCATGAATCAAATCAGCTGTTAATAGCTGAACTTCACTTTCGACTTCGTCATTATCGATTTCTTTATTATCACAAACTGTCACATCGATCAAATCATCCTCATCCAAAGGACACAAATCCTTAATATTTTTTAAAATTCGTGCTAGAACAAATTAGTGTCAAAAAAAAATTCTTTAAATTTGCGTACCTGAATATTTCAAAATCGTATAAAAAAGACCGTATGAAATAAAGAATTGGGTGTATATGACTGGGACTATTTTTCACCTTCAGTTTCTTCTTTATAGAAATAATGAAAAAAAAAAGTATGTCGAGTGCATTTACTCGTATTATAAAAAGTCATGTGTAAAAAGGAAAATTCTTTTTGACCATTCATTAAATAATGTTTAATTTTTAATTATTAAATTCCCTTGCACTTTATAAGTTAGATATCATATTCCTGCCTAAATAAAATTAACTCAGGAACATTTATACATTTACTCAAAATGTTTTATAATTTAAGAATGGTTTTGTTTGAAATTGTTTTTACATGTTACATTTTTTTAGCTAATATTTCACATATTTATCGTAAATTTAATCTTAATTTCAGACCACAAGTGAGATTAATACTTTTATATAATATTTTCAAATGATTAAATACTTCCATTTTAATAATCCAAATAGATGTATTCAAAAGAGTAATAATTTATCTCATAAACAATAGTCTACTGAATTAAAATACCAATAAAGTGTCCACTAGAAAACTGTTTATGAGAGTAAAATTTTGCATTTTCAGGGAAATGTAAAATTTTACAGACAAATTTTATTTAAAAACTTCATCTCATAATATGCAACGAATTCTTTTTCTTCATTTTTTTTTTCATTTTTACATAATACAAGGAAAATTTCCATTTTCATTTGAGATTTTTTTTTACTTTGTTTCTGAAAGTATTTATTCATTTATTTGAGTCAGTCACTCATAGTGAAAGACCTACATTGCAAAAAAAAAAAAAAAATCATGCGAGTAAAGAATAACCTATTTGATGCCCCGGATGATTTGAAAAATATCTCGTCTGCAGTTCAGACTAATCACAATCATCATTTTCAAAAAAGAAGAAAACAATCATGCTATTTTGCCATGCCTTTGTTTTACACAATTGTTTGATTATTTTCATTCCAAAACAATATTGCAATTCTGAACTTGATTTTACTCGATAATCTTTTCATCTTGATCTAATTTCTCCGGAAGTGTTTTTCGAAATTATTTGATAATGTAATTAACGCGAAATCTCTATTTCAATGGAAGAATTCCATTCAAAATAACCGTAACTCCACAGAAATAATCACAATTCTTGTGCTTTATATTTATTTCAAGGGTGAATTAAGAAAAGATTTACATAATTGAAAAATAAATTTGAAATTAATGTTCGCATCGAAAAGTATTTATGATACATCGATAATTTGTCACAGGCACTTACTTCTTCACTATATTCAAAACACTGCATTCAGCTTAAGCTGATTGGCTATATTCGGATCCGTAATTTTACAGAACATAAAAATGAATAATTTTTTTTATCTTTCATGTCCCTTTGTAATGGACGTCCCGCGACGTCCATTAGTGTGGGAGAGTCGGAAGGATAAGATTCGCCATATTCAAAATAACTTCTGTTTATTCACAACTCTGAACAACAACAAAAATCCTATAACCCAAGTTAAGAAATGCACCAATTGCTAAATATGGAAAGCAATATAGCGAGGTAGACAGGTTACTATAAGACTTAAATAATCGGATCACTCACATCCAGGCTATATACCCTCTAATTCCAAGCGACCTAATCCAATTTAATCCTTAATTGAACAAATCGTCAAATTTAATATTGCACAAATTAGCTATAAAGTACTCACATCTCACTTAACGTTAAATTAATCACTTCATTCCGTTAGCAGTCTAACCTCTCTTCCTCTAATTCGAAAGTTTAATCTTTATATAAAAGTCTTAATTTACAGAATCATATCTTCTTCTTCAAAGCAAGGTTTATAATAGAATAATTTTTAAAGACCCAATATTCCTCGAGAGGATTATTAGTGGAAGGAACGCGGATAGACCCGTTGCACCTTGAATTAGAATATACATATAAAATCGTTTTAAGAATATTATTATAATAAAAAATTATTTAAATGCTACATTTTAGGCAAAAAATGAGGAAAAAAGGACATATTTTCAAAACATCCTCCTTTAATGAAAAATGATCTAATAAGAAAATTATTGTGTCTACGTATACAGGGTGTTTCAGGACTATTGGGACAGACTTGAAGGGAGGTAGGGGACATCACAAGGATTCAAATTCGCATAGCAACCCATGGTCCTAAATGTCATGGGAAAGTAGTATGACAGGAACAAAAAACGAAGAGATACAAGGTTGAGATCGTGTAAAATATTTATTGGTTAAAGATATTACATTTGCTGTGGTAGAAGGTATGTGAAAATGTCACAAAAAATATCCAAAGTTTCCACCATTGCTAGTGATGTATGTGTTACACCAGGGTGTGACATCTCTCGCGTTCTTTTTCTAACATAACCCCTACGTTCTTTGACGGCCACGATTAATGGCAAAACTTTTCCAACCCAAATCCAAGAAGTAAAACGAAGCATAGATGCAAATAAGATAACCTTTAAAAGGATAGAAAGTTTAGTGAGCAAAAATGGCAATTTAGAGAAAGCTCAGTTCGGAAATGAAAATGTGTGGATCGACGGTTTAGAATCAAGACGCCCACCTCGCTAATCTATACAAGGTGCATACTATTGCACACGAGCCCATCAGTCTACCTGAAAGTAATTGAATCATTGAGTATTCAACCAAGGTAGGGAGAATATATTCTGAACGCTAGTATATTATTGAAACGAGATTAGGCGGATCTAATTAGTTATATTGATAAGTGATCTAATTGCGCGATCTGAGTTAGTTAAAACGGCGTACTTTGGTTTATTCTCACTTAATATAAGTTTGTTCGATATCTAAGTAATCTAAGTTAAATTCTTAATAAAAGCCATATTAAGAATTATAGAATGTCTCATCATTCCGAGATAATCCCACACCTCTAACTTACGCGGAAACCCCAAGACATAGCTATCGACAGATGGCCATGTCGCAAGGGGTGGGTGGACTTTTACAGGGTACGGGTTACTTCTAGTATTTTTAAGGTGTTATGCTCCGCTCAGTGGCGTAAGTGTAGCCATTTAGTATTAAAATTGTATTTCTTCTTTCCTTAACACTTGTTTCCAACATTGTACCCCTCTTTTAAAATATGGTAGAGATGACTATTTTTACTATAAAAAGACAATTAACACAAAATTGTGAAGTTTAATGCTTGAACAACTATGAATGATTGCTAGACTGTAGAGGATGGACGTATTCAGGCAGCTGAAATTGAAGTATGTACTTAATTTGTTCGCTGCCAATTCCACACCATAGCGGGGTGAGGGATGATGTCTCAATAGCCAATCCCATGCTTTCGCTGGAAGAGCTGATCATCAGCAGCTGATCCTTCAGTTGGTGTGTGGAAAAAAATTCATTTATATGGTTGGCATCGCGGTGTTTGCTCCCCCCCCCCCCTATAGCGGCAGTGAATGTATTAAGCGTCATAGTGTGCTTCCAATAAAGGTACTTATGCATGTGTCATCTAATCATTTATCGAATCATTATGTAAACAGTCGCACCTTTTGTGAAAAGCCGATTCTCCATTCTAGCTTATGTCGGTGTTCCATAAATATGTTTCTTTTAGTATGTGCGTCTTAGGTCTTAGTAAAGACGGTCACGTTAAGATGGCGGTCCACCGGTCGACTGCGATCGACAATGTCCATCCTTGTGTTACACCGTCGGAAGCATGGGTTGGCGGACTCTCTCAAATACACTGCATTTTGTTTGACATCCACTGCAGCACAAAGTCAAGTAAACTTGGTAGCAGTTATTGTAAAAAGATGATATAGTATGCAAATATTAGTAAAAATTAGTGGTCATATTAATAAATACCTGGTGGTCCGTTGCATCTCTCTGTGGGTACCTTTTGCGGTATAATTTTTCTGCTGGTTGTAAATTTCCCTCTACCAATCCATTAATCAGGTGCATATTTGTCAGCTCGGTGTGCGTTAAACGTTCCATAATCCTCTGTCAGAGATGACAGCTTAAATTACTGAGGTATTTCTAGTCCGTTTCCTCCAATGTCCTTGTGAAGAACGCTACTTAGCGCCGAACGAAGAAGTGTCCATCCATGGGTTGCAATACAAATCTGAATCCTTGAGATTTACCCTACTTCCGCATAGAATTTGTCCCAGTTATCCTGGGACACCATGTATACAACAGAGAATTTTCTTCATAGCCTGATCGAGGATTTTGGAATAAGTATATAATTAAGGAGTAGATTTTTATTCACATTTTAATACATCAGAGTGGAGAAATTATTTTTAAAAAACTCATCAGCTATTCCAATTGATCATAACTCTGAAAATGATGTGAACTTTTCAAAAATCCTAGTTCAGGGTCTGTAGAGAAATCTTAAATATATATAAGCAAAGTATTGTTATTATAGAAGCATTTTTTCAAAATTGAAGAATGTTTTGAAAATAAACAATTCCCTTTTCATTTTTTTTCCCAAAAAATTGCATTTAAATGTTTTTTTTTCCGCAATAATATTCTTAAAGCCATTTTATTATTTTATATGAATATTCTAATTCAACTGACACTAAATATAAAGAAAAATAAAAATAATTTACTCTCTTTTTTAAAATTACGGTTTTAAACCTAGTCTGTCACCTTAACAGCCAAGTTCTTTTTTTTTTTATTTTAAATTTCTGAACTATTCAAAATTCATATTAATGTTTTATTGACACAACTATATGATCAATTTTTGAATTTTTTTTAATGGAAGCAAAAAGCCGATGATAAGAGAAGAATCACTTATACATTTTCAGAGCTCAAAGAGAATCAATACTTTTCTTGGAAACTTAAAAATTAGATTCTGTGAAGTTCTTTAGAAAAATGCATTTAAAATTATTCTATATAATAATGGCTAATTAATGTACAACGATATCTTTTTATAAAAATTTTATTTGAAAAAAAAAATCCTGACAAATTTATTTTTTTCTCGAGAATGAACGTTATAACGTATAAATTAGCTGATGGTGTTCAGCTGTTGATAGGTCTGATAAAACCAAGCAATTAATTTTAGAAACCTTTCGAAATATTCCTCCATAAAATTTTTAAGTAATCTTAAGTTACAAGAGAGCTTGCTTAAAATTTAAGACTTTTGTTTACAATGTACAGCAACAATTCCAAGAACGTTGGCATTTTCGGAATGCAGTAAACAAACAGAGTTGCGTGATTTAACCAATTTTTTACTCTAAAATATATTCGAATGTTTATTTGAGTCCCCACTATCTTGCAGGGAAAAAACACTCCCACGTTTTTGATTCATCAATCGAGTTCTCGTCATGCTCGAGGTCAAATTGTTGCGTGTTAACTACAGTATCATAACCGGTTGAATAATCAAGACTTGTTGTCTTCATTCACAATTTTGTAATGGTTTCAACTTGTAACATTCTTTGTGGGTTAAAAGGATACATTTTTATTGATGTTAAGAGCTATGGTATCGTTCTATAAATACTAAGTAAATAAAAGCGTTGCTCTCTTGCCTTAAAAATTTCTTACGATTTTTTAAAAATTATTTTCATAGTTGGACAAATTTGAAAATTTTGAACCCTTTTTTACAAAAGCAGTTATAACCTTTTTTGGAATTTTTGTGTGTAATTACTGTGTTTAAAGGAGATTTCTTTTAATATATATAGACCCACTAAACTTACTATAAAGTTATCTGGCTGAATTAATTCTCTCTCTCTCTCTCTCTCACTCACTACTAATTTAAAAGGTTTTTTAGTTAATTAATCTGCATGAATTAATTTTTAAACTGTTATTTATTTGGTTAAATTTTCATAACGTAAAAAGGCAATAACACTGAAATATTTTTAACATTAGAAAATAACATTCGATTTTAACTCTGAAGCCAATTGATTATTATTATTTTCATTTTCAAAATTTGCGATTTATTTAGAGGCATTCATACTTTAATAATTTTACTTGTTATATTGTTGTTAAGTTTGTAATGGCCTCCCGCCTGGGGAAGCTTTCTCCTCATCTACTCGACCTAAATCTGTAGGAGGTAAAGATTGATGATCGAGAAATCTAATTTCTTGTTACCAAATATAAAAATCTAAAACAAGTAAACTATAGAGGGAAACTCTAGAGTGATTAACGATAGCTCAAAATCTTATGTGATTAAGCGCATGAAATCAAAATAGCTTAATTTTACTCAAAGTTATCTTAAGAATCCTAATTTCAATTTATTTTAACAGCTAAAACCAGTCCTATAATCCCACGTCTAAATTCCGATCCTTACCGTAACAGCGCAGTTTTCCGTAACGCAGCTTCTTTTCCTTTTCTTTTCACGATTACTAAACTCCCACTATATAAATACTACCCAATCTGCATATCAAGGAGAGGGATGGCTCTGTAAAATAACTCAATTGCTGGTCCCAAAGATTCCCCAAAAGGATTAAAAGAAAATCATGTAAAGCCCCGTTACAAGTTAAATTAATGCAAGAAATAAAAATGTCCAGTATATCGAGGAAAATTTGGGGTATTTTTATTGACTGGCTATTTATGCTATATTTATCCGAACACACACAAGCAAAAAAGCTTAAACATGAACAAAACTGCTTCTTTCTAAGCTAAGTATTAATATATTTTTTCTTATTGTTTTCGTTCAAAGTAACATTCATCTGTGTTGGTATATCAACGATTACAAGCGAACTAAACGATAAACATATTTAGAAATTTAAGACATACTCGTCTCTTTGAATGAGGTTAAGTACAGTGAAATACGTATAACGCGAAAACGTTTAAGTACAACGGTTCCCGACAAACTATTATGTTTTTTTTTTTGCATTTTTTTCCCTTTTAGCACGAAAAGATTTCCCTTCTGGGAAGGAGCAAAATACGGAAAACACCAGCAGCGTGGGTTCCTTATTGGTAGAATTCGTTGCAGTAGATTGTGTTACTGCATGGGCAGCCCTAATTATGCCAGACAAAGACATTTTGGAGTTAGTTCAAAGAGCTAAAAAAAATATCATTGATGCAGGATTCTGACGACGAAAATGAAATGAGTAATGTAGCTCTTGATTCCACATCATCCGAAATAAGGAACATCATGACAAGTATGAGTGTAGTTATTTAGACTCAAGTTCCAATGATGAAATGAATAACACAATGTACGCGACGTCGGACAATTTATTGACAGTTCGATGCAATGCAAAAAAAAAAAATATCAGATTATTTTCCAAAAACTTAATAAATGGTTTTTTTTTCAAAATCTTGAAAATTTTGTATTAACTTTCGTTTTGAATGTTTTTGTTTCATTGATTTTTATTAAATACATGCATTTATGCATATCTATGTAAATAAAATGTATTAAAGTACATTTTATTTACGTAGATATGTATAAATACATTCAACAAAATTAAGTTTATTAAACTTAATTTTGTTGAATATATGACTTTTTTTTGCAATATTCCTTAACACGAAAAAACATTTCAGTCCCATCAGTTTCGTGTTAAATGATTTTCACTGTATTTGTATTGTATAACTTCCTTCCACTTAGATTTTTAGTATCGGATAAAAGGCAGACTAACATACCCACATATATATTTATATAATGGTAAATGTTATGAATTCGAAGCAAAATGCAATTTAGCTAAGGTAATTTCTATCGGTTCATGTGTTCGCGGGATGGAGCCACTAAAGACCATGTAAAGGAGCTGAGGAACGCTTTATCCATCAAATCTCCGAATTCTCATGTTGGTGTGGCGTTGAAGTATGGAGTACCAGCTCAGGTGTCATGCGTGTCATTTGACCGAGGTTCAGAAGTACTCACCCCGTTGCCAGTTGCCTTCGTGCTCTTTCAAAGTGCAACGTTAAAACAAAAGGAATGTTGATAAAATAGCATTTTTTTTTATCTTAGAAACTTTGTACTGCTCTACAGATATCCACGTACAATCGTAGATAAATTTAAGCTTTTATAAAATAAACCGAAAAATTTCCTAATTTGCGTTTTAACATAAAATATCGCAAGCATAGATGAATTCTGATAGCTCAAATGCTATTCCTGCATGGTGTTGAAAAACAGAGAGAATCCTAACACTTTTATCGAATTAAAAAAAAAACGCTATACTTTAATATTGTTTAATGACGTCACTATCCACTAGAGACAGAGGCGCACACAAGAGGGGAGGGTTCGATTGATTATAATTCTAAGTGTATAGTACGTAAGATTTAATTAAGTATTTGTTATTAATGATTAGTTTTATTAATTAATGCTAATTATTTATTCAAATCTCTGTTTTTACTGTTTTTTGTTCCCGAAAATCGGCAAAATCTAAAGAAGTATGATACAAGAATGGTGGACTTTCGACCCTTGACCTCCCCCTACCCCCACCCTCCTTGAAAAATTCCTGTGTGCACTACTGGCTAGAGAACAATGTATTTTATAATACTACTGATTTGTACGAGTAAATCAATATTTTTTGGTGTACAGTGTGGTGTATATGTCATCTCCTGTACTATAATGTTAAATGGATTTTAAACTTTTGTGTTTAAATGAAAAACTAATTACTTTTGGAATGTATCTAAATTTTTTAGAATACTGTATAACGAATTGATGTATGTGAATTATAACGTCACATATATTGGTTCGGTGGTTTAGAGGTAGACTGCCTATAAGCCCAAGGTTATGGGTTCGATCCCGGCTGGAGTCGATAGGCTTTCTGGATGCGAAAATCGTTGTAATGCATGCCATATGACTATGGGGCAGGAAAAAAGATCCATTATCAATTTGACTCTCTGGTACTTATGACAATATTTAGCATCTGACGAAAGCTTGAATTGAATTAATTCAAACTTCAAACATCTGATAGCAGAGGCTGCCCCTAGATGGTGCCACAAATGAAATAGCTCTCGCACTTGAGGACTTTTCGTGTCTACAAAGGCTTGGCTGCCCAAATGCAACCCATTTGAAAAAGAAATTTTATAAAAAGTCACACACATAAATGAAAATTTGAATATACTTTTTAACTTTGATATGTGTTCTAAATTTGGACCGAACTGCACTATGGAAGGGAATCACACTGTGAACTATATTTAAGCTTCTTCATGATCTCTGGGGGGGGGGGGATTATAAGCATCTCTTAATGATCTTCAGAAATATAAAATTGGTACGAAATCTAAGAATAGGCGTGCTACTTGAATATGAAATAAACAAAGGATTCTTATAGGCAATGAGTAGCATTATAAGGTAATTTTTATCACAGAAAATATTGTATTTATTACATATAGACAGTTCTATAGCCGCTGACTATTTAATAAAAAATCTGTTGAGTTTAAAATATGCACATAATTTACATTTGGAGCATTCAGTTGTTCATATTTTTGTACGATTCTTACAAATTGATTACAAAATTTTTGTAATTTCAAACTGCATTCGACTTTTTATAATTTCACTTTTATAATGATTTTTTTTTAAATTGATTCTTTTCAGATCCCCGAACAATCAATTGGCCTTTATGTGGTAGTCCATTTCCTATTCTGTCCATCATCATCTCATATGTATATTTCGTCAAAGTGTTAGGTCCTCAGTGGATGAAAAATAAAGAACCTTTTAAAATCGAAAAGATCATTGCTGCCTACAACATTCTTATGGTCATATTTTCAGCATGGTTTTTCATATACGTAAGTATAAGTATATATAGTATCTTATTAGAGCAAAAACATTCTAATGTGATCTTTCAAGCAGAACACTTTGGTACTTTTCGGTTTCACCAGCACAGGCGACTAAGTCGCCAAAATTGATAAAACTGACGCCAAACTGAATATTTCCGCTGGTAACCTTGTATCCCCCCATTACGAAAACAAGTCGAGGTCTTTTCTTATCAGTAACGTCTTTTTCATAATACATCAAAAATGGATGAAAAAGCCAATGAGAACTAACATTTATTAACAGTTTTTATGTTTATGTTGTGTGTTTTCACCAATAAAGTCTGCTTGGCGAGATTTGCGCCGGCGAAACGGAAAGGTACCAAAACCTTTTTTCAACCTTGTACTAGTGAAATATATAACAAAAACTTCACATTACTGTTGCAGTGAATCTACATTTTGTATAAATTAATATATATAAGAAGCATATTGTTTTAGGACCGGGACTGTGAAGTAAACTTATTTTATGTAATTTAGGTAAACCTCCTACACCCTTCTGAATTGATGTTGTTCTCGTTTTGAGTGACGAGAGTCATTTAAAAAAAAACCCATCCCTTATTGTTCATTGTTGTTTGCAGAGTTTCCTCACTTTCCAGGCCTTCCTTCGTGATATTCGATGTCACGTTATGTATGTATATATATTTAGGGTGTACCCAAAGTCTTGCCCTGATTATAAATGCTTATTGTGCTCAAACTACTTTTTTGGACATATATTTTCGGTATGTTGCATAATGAATTTTTTATAAGACCACTTACCTCATTGAATTTAAACGTGTGCTTCTCCTTGGTAGCTCGGAAAATGTTCCCCAGAGTCACTCTTGAAGGATCATTTGCGCGCGCCACTGCTGCACAAAAAAACTACTGAACTTGACCTATCCAATGGCCCAAAAGTTACATTGTTATATTAAATGGTTATTTTGTAATGAATTTTTTTATAATCAAGGCAAGAGTTTTGGTTCTCCCTGTATATGTATTTTCCTATTTGATTGATAAGCTTAATTGATTGATTAAAAGCTATTTGATATAGAATCATTGATTTTGTTCATTTTTTTAGGGTGGTAGTTACTCTTACATTGCTCCATGGGGTAAATTTAGCTGGATATGTGAACCTGTCAATTACAGTACAGAACCTGAAGTGATTGATGTGAGTATACACATATATTTCCTACTTACGTCATAAATTCAACTGATTCTAATTTTCCCATGATAGTTCCTCTTCACTGTTTTCTATAGGAGTATTTAATATAAAATTAAAAGAACGCGATTCCTTTCGTTTCTTTATCTGCTTTCCTAAACTAACTTCGGGAAATGAATGTGAGCTCATTGGAAAAGAAGAATTGATAGAATGGGATAAAATCCTACGAAATGACGCACACACACAATAACAGTAACAGAGAATCTCACAATATGAAGAAAAATTGTTTTGTTCCACTCATTAGCATCAATATAATTTTCTCTATGGAATTGCCTCTATTTTGATGGATAAATATTATCATTATAACTGGTATTGTTCACTTTTAAATTTGTGTTTTCTGTTTAACATTCTTAACAACGTTGTTATAGGGATAAAGAGAAAATGAACAATGAAAGACATGCAACAGCAATAACAAACAAAGTAAATAATAGGGGTAATAACTAATTTGCAAAATAACCCTTGATTGTTGTTGAGTGAAGTAATGACATGAAATTCTAAAAACGTACGTAAAATTGTTTTACATGTAAAGCGGGAAAATGTCCTATAATTAATTTCCTCTGCTCATGTTTAAAAAACTAAATCCATGAAGTAACTGGATCTGAATGAAAGGCCAATGTTTATGTAGTAGTAATTATTTTCCTTTGTTTGAATAATCATTTGGATTTAAAATTAAATCCAAGGTGCGTGCCAAATTTGGCGAATTTGAGGTTGGATAAGGATTTCATTGTTGGCAATCCTTAAAATGGACTGTTTTTGACAATCCTTAAAATATTTGAGCTAATATTGCCAAAATCTCTCATTTGCTTGAAATCTATTTTAACTAAAGTTTGAATTATTGTGTTTGAAATTAGAATAATGAGTCCATACTTTTTTTCTGGTTTTAAAAACGGCTGTATTTTCTAGGTTCTATTTGACAGTCTTGTAGCCACATTGTTGGCACAAGTCATGTAGTCACATTAAATATCAAATGTTTAAAATTATTGATTTCAAAAGATTCATTTTGTACAATACACACATGTACATAAATACTTCTCTCCTATTGCGACTTCACTCAATGTTGATTCTGCTGTTGTACAATTAGTAATTTGAGTCATAAATTTTAATTAGCATTATTTAAATTACTATTAGACGATTTGAAAAGATTTTTCACCTAAATATTATTTCCAAAATGTTAACAATGCATACCCAGTTAGGCTAATTTGGCTGAAAAATCGGTTTTCAATGCCAACTTTTGTCATTGTTTTAACAGTTATATTGTTACAACAATGGAGAAGAATCTAAGTTGGTGTCGAAAACCAGTAATTAATTAAATTAAATTTAATTAATGAATTAATATGTGAAAAAAAACTGTATTAGCGTCAAGTGTTAACCCCACTGCAAGTTTAAAAAAATTTATTTGAACTTGATTGGATGAATAGAAAGTATTTTATTAACGATTGAAAATTTGAACAAAATAAATATATATATATATATATATATAGGAAGAGTGAGCTAATAGTAGGAGAATTGAAAAAGAAGTCTTGAATAAGGTGAAAATTATTAAGATAGAATTCTGTTCTATCGCATAATGTAAGAACAAAAAAAAAATTAAATTAAAAAAAAAATTTAAAA